>ML111367.1:0-18740 GCA_003697995.1 Taxidea taxus jeffersonii
GACCTGAGCTGAAGGCAAAGGCTTTAACACACTGAGCCACCCAGGTGCCCCATTACTTATATTATTTTAAATATAAATGGGGCTAAGCTCAATCAAAAGACAGAGTACCTGAATAGATAAAAAGAAAACAAACAATTGAAAAACAAATCATAAGTTTACTTCAATTGAATCCCTTGCATACTGTTGAAGGCAAGGTAAAATTGTGAGCTCTTATGGAAAATAGTATGGGGATCCTCAAAAACAAATTACTGGCTGCTAATGAGAAGTGGGGTTGAGGATGAATGAAATAGGTGAAGGACATTAAAAGGTACACATTTCCAGTTATAAAATAAATAAGTTACAGAGGTCGAAACTACAGCAGAGTCAAAAATATGGCTCAATATATTCAATAATTATTTTCATGAGCAGTTTATAATATATGTAATTATTGAAACAGTATATTGCACAACCAAAACTAAATTTATATGTCAACTAAACTTCAATTTAAAAAAACATTTAAGGAGCACCTCGGTGGCTCAGTGGGTTAAGTCCCTGCCTTCAGCTCAGGTCATGACCTCGGGTGCTGGGATCAAGTCCCATATATGGCATTGGACTCTCTGCTCAGCAGGGAGCCTGCTTCCTCCTCTCTCTGCCTGCCTCTTTGTGATCTCTCTCTCTCCCTGCCAAATAAATAAAATCTTAAAAAATGTTTAAAATATATATATAAGATCAGTGATATGACCTCAAAACCCCACTTTTGGGTATATATCCAAAAAAGGGAAGTCAGGATTTGGAAGATATATTTACACACCCATGTTCATTGCAGCAATATTCACAATGGCCAAGTAATGGAAATAATCCAAGTGTTTGTCCAAAGATTAATGGATAAAGAAAATGTATTATATACAATGATATATAATTCAGCCTAAACAAGGAAATCAAATCACATGCTACATGGATGAAACTTGAAGACCTCATGCAAAATGAAATAAACCTATCACAAAAGAAAAACAATCAACTTATGTGAGGTATCTAGAGCAAACTCATATAATAGAAAGTAGAATAGTGATTTTATAAAACTTATTTTTTTACCTCATCCCCATTTTTTTACTATTATTAGTGTTATTCATTAGTGTGGTACAAATTACACCAGTGAATTAATAATAATGCATTACATTTATTTGTCTTTATTATTTAGATGGACACTATATTATATTTATTAACTAAAGTCCATAGTTTTCAGAATTCACTCTTTCTATTGTATGTTCTTATGGGTTTTGACAAATGTGACATATAGTTAACATTTTAGTAACATATGAGATAGTTTAACTGCCTTAAAAATCTCCTGCACCCCACCTATATATCCTTACTCCCCTTACTAAAATTCTTAACAACTGCTGCATTTTTATTGTCTTCATAGTTTTGCCTTTTCTGGAATGCCTTAAAGTTTGAGTAATGCAATATGTACTCTGTTCAGCTTGATTTCTTTCACTTAGCAATACACATTGTTTCCTCAAATGTATTTTAGTATCTTAAGGGTTCTTTTATTTTAGAGTTCATTTTTCTAACTTGTATTTAAATTTAATTTAATTCACAATTTAATTCACAATATAATTCACATAAGAAATAGAATTCAAGGATCCATCAATTTCATACAACACTCAGTGCTCATTACTTCCAGTGCCCTCCTTAAATCCCATCACCTAGTTACCTAACTGTCCACCCACCTCCTCTCCAGCAACCCTCAGGTTTTTCCCTATAGTTGTGAGCTTGTTATGGTTTGCCTCCATCTCTGTTTTTCTCTTATTTTATTTTTCCTTCCCTTCTTCATGTTCCTCTGTTTTGTTTCTTAAATTCCACATATGAGAGAAATCATATGCTATTTGTCTTTCACTTATGGATTTATTTCACCTAACATGATACCCTCTAGTTCTATCCATGCCCTTGCAAATGGCAAGATTTTATTCTTTTTTTTTTTTTTGGTTAATATTGCAATTATATAAACACACACACGCATACACAAACGTATGCATGTATACAAACATACACAAACATATATATATATACACATATATATGTATATATACATATATATATGTATGAATATATCAAGAGGATAAGTTGGACACTACATAATAATAAAGGTAATACTCAACCTTATGATTATCTTATCTTGTTACAGCTGATAAGATATTTAAAAATATCTTCTCCCATTCTGTAGGTTGGCTTTTAGTTTTGTTGACTGTTTCTTGCACTGTAAAAACATTTTATCCTGATGATTCCCCAATAGTTCAATTTTCCTTTTGTTTCCATTACCTTTGGAAACGTGTCTAGCAAGAAGTTATGTTTTTACCCCATTTACTATTTAGATGAACTTCTTTTCCTTTTGTTACATCCTTTCCTTTAAAATATATTTTGTCTGGTAAAAAGCACTGCTATGCTGACTTTCTTGCTTTCCTTTGATACCCATTTACATGATAGTTCTTTCTCTGTGCCCTCACTTTCAATCTCCTGGTCCCTTTAGGTCTTTTTATTTTTTTTAAGATTTTATTTATTTATTTGATGAGAGAGAGATCACAAGTAGGCAGAAAAGCAGGCAGATATAAAGACGGAAGCAGCTCTCCCCATCCCCCCTGCCACTAAGCAGGGAGCAATCCCAGGACGTTTAAACATGGCCTGAGCCCAAGACAGAGGCTCAACCCACTGAGCCACCCAGGGGTCCCTCCCCTTAGGTCTTAAATGAGTATCTTCTAGGCAGCATATAATGGAATTGATTTTTTCTTTGTTTTTTCCTTTTTATCTATTATTTCCTTCTATGTCTTTTAACTGGAGTGTTTAGTCCGTTTACATTCAAAGTAATTATGATAGATATATACTTATTTTCATTTTATTTTTTCTAAGATATTCTCTCATCCTTTCATATTTTTCTCTCTTTCATGGTTTTCTGATTTTCTTTAGTAACAGATTTGGATTCATTTGTCTTTGTGGTTTGGATGTTTATCATTGTGAAATATGGTTATCATTATGTTATATATAACTGTATAGAATATATAGAATATAAAATATATATTAATTTATATTTATATTTATATACAACTATAAATATATTTAGAGTTAAAAGTTTTACATTAAGTATTTTAGGTGTCTGGTAGTTTAAGGATGAACCCATTCTTTAGTTCTCTCTCCCTCACTTTTTTGTATATGTTATTATATTGTATATCCTTTTATCTTGTGGGTTCCATAACTTACAAGAAATTGATTTCATAATGAAATACTCATTTTTACTGCTTTTGTGTTTTGTACTGTTATAGTCTTACTTTTGATCTCTCCTTTCCATACAAAGAATCTGCTTCAATATTTTCTGCAAGGTTGGTTTAGTGGTCATGAACTCCTTTAGTCTTCATCTGGGAAACTACCTCTTCCTCTGTTCTGCATGATACCTTTCCAGATAGAATAGTCTTGGCCGAAGATTTTTCCCAATCAGAACTTTGATTATATTGTACTGTGCTTTTGGGTGAAAATCTCCATTCTGGTGAAAATCTCCTGATAGTGTTTTTGGGGTTCCCTTTTATGTTATATTTTTACTGCTTTTACGATTTTAATCACTATATTTTGCTAAGTATAGAATATGTCTTGGTGTGCATCTGTTTTGTTGTTGTTTTAGGGGGTTCTTTGTGTTGCATTGGTCTCAATATTTGTTTCCTTCCCCATGATTAGGACGTTTTCTGCCAACATTTCTTCAAGTATTTTTCCCCATGCTGTTTCTTTTTTCTTCTGGGAATCCAATAATATGAATGGTATTTCACTTCATTGAGTCACTGAGTTCTCTAAGTCTATTCTTGTTTTGTATAATTCTTTTTTCTTCTTTTTTTCTTCACCTTGATTAAGTTCCAATACTCTGTCTTCTATGTCATTAGTTCATTCCGCCACTTCTTCTAGCAGGTTGTTCATTCCATCAAGCATGTTTCTTATTTCATTTATTGAGTCTTTTATCTCTGCTATGTTATTCCTTATCTCTATTTTATGGGTCTCACTCTCGTATTCCTCTTTTCTCAGTCTAGGGAGTATAATTACAAACATTGCTTTAATACTCCATCATATGTTTCACTTATGATGCTTAAATCTCTGTGTCTCTTTCTATGTATTAAGAAATTCAGCTGTATCTCATGCTCTTGATGGTAATGATCTTATGGAGAAGAGATTCATCAGTGTCCTACCATGTAGTATCCTCTCTATCCCAGGGCCTGACACTTCCAGAAATGTCTCTGACATGTATTATCTATACTTTATTTCTTCTGGTCACCTTATCCTTCAGGGCAGTCATTTTCAGAGTCTCTCTCTACCTGTTGTAAGCAGTGTTTGGTCCCTGGTCTGAAGGTAATGAGTTTTAAGTAGGTGATCTTTGGTCTGCTTGTGAATTGAGACCTGTCACTAATATTGCTAGAACTGATAAACTGCAAAACTCTGGGGTTGAGAGAGGTGGTGTATGCAGAAGCTTGGGCAGATTTTGTGGGGGTTGTTGCATGTTATGCTGGGACTAAGGCAAGAGTGATGGTTAAAGGTCCTTCCACCAGAGAATGATGGGACAGGGCTTGGTGGAAGCAAGATAGGTAGCTAGTGTTGGCATTGCACTGGTTCCCACAAGTGGTCCTGTGCTTGTGCTGAGTGGTGGGGGAGGAAATTGGTGCCTGCAATTTCCTTTGTTCCCAGATGGATCTCTCCATGAATGCTCTTTCTGGGACAGGCTCTCCCGATGAGTGAATAACTTCACTCCTGTGTACCCTAGGCCCTCTACAGATTATTTTCATGCTGTATGTTATCAAATTATTTTCCTGTCTTTGCTCCAAGAATAGCCCCATTGCCATTCAGACTTAATTTGTTTCACCTCTATGTTCCCCTTTGTGTTGGTTTGTGTCCCACCCTTCTCCACGTCTGTTTCTCTCACTCAACTGCAGAAAACATGATCTGTTTTTCTCCAAACCATGACTCCACATTTCTTATTCAATGTAGCCTCTTCTTTAACTTTAATTGTGGAGTTTGTTCCGCCAGACTTTAGGTTGATTTCTGAGGTATTTAGTATGATTTGAAAGTAATTTAGTCATATCTGTGGGATTAGATGAGCCTAGGATCCTCTTCTCTGCAACCAGCTTGCAACCTTCTTGTAGAGTATTACTGTGAGTGAAATGTCAGAGAAAGACAAATATTATATAATTTCATTTATAGGGTGAATTTAAAACAAACAAAACAAAAGCATACTTATAGATAGAAAGAACAGTTTGCTGGAATAGGGAGAATGGAGGGAACAGTATTTATGGGTGGGAAAAATGGGTGAATGTGATTAATTGTTTGATGACAGGTGATAACAACCATGATTGTGGTGAATATTTTATAGTGTATACAGATATTGTCTTATTATATTGTACTCCTGAAACTACTATAATGTTATACTCCACTTTTACCTCAGTTATTTAAAAAAAAGATGTCAACAATGACAAAGTGATGAGTTGACAGAATTAACTTTTATTTTACAAAGTTTGCTCTATTTCTTGTCACAGATATTATCGTCAAACAACTTCAGCAGCCCTGAAATCTAACTGCTAGAATCATGTTATCTATTTCTAATGTGTAGCATAATGACTATAACAATCAAGTAGTATCACTATAGGGTATACTTGAAAGGTATAACAAAGTAAAAATTAATGTTATCACTATAATAATGAAACAAAATGACAATTATGTGAAGAGGTAGGATGTGTTAACTAATTTTCTTGTGGTAACCATTTGGAAGTCTATACACATCATACACCTTAATCTTACAAAGTGTAATATGCCTTTTATATATTAATATTTTTTTAATTTTTTGAAAAATATTATTTAAAGAACAACAGTTTTGTTTGTGGATAAAAACTAACTGGATACTATATTTGAGGCATAAAGGTAACCATCAAATTAACCAACCAAATACCTATAACAGGTAAGATGATGATGCCTGATTGACCATGGATGACAGTTGAGTAAGAATTAAAAAAAAAACAAAAGACAGAGGATACATTGATGTTTATTATGCATTGGCAGCTTACCGTGATCCAAAGAAGAGCACAGAGTGTTTCAGAATACACTCTGAAAATAACAAAAGCATTGTGGATTTCATCGGAAGCTGCACATTTTGACCAATATTAATGGTCAAATATACTGCTGTGGATCTGGAGCTACATATATAAGTGGGAATGAAAGGACC
Source organism: Taxidea taxus jeffersonii (assembly GCA_003697995.1). NCBI lineage: Eukaryota > Metazoa > Chordata > Mammalia > Carnivora > Mustelidae > Taxidea > Taxidea taxus. Next base: position 6,218 of record ML111367.1, read on the forward strand.
CAGGAATAACATGGACCATGTGGTGCCGCAAACACTTCAAAGGCATGGTGAACAAAATGGACATGAATGCTGACACTCTTTTTTTTTTAAGATTTTTATTTATTTATTTGTTAGAGAGAGAGAGAGCGAGCACAGGCAGACAGAGAGGTAGACAGAAGCAGAGGGAGAAGCAGGCTCCCTGCCGAGCAAGGAGCCCAATGTGGGACTCCATCCCAGGATGCTGGAATCATGACTTGAGCCAAAGGCAGCCACTTAACCAACTGAGCCACCCAGGCGTCCCAGAATGCTGACACTCTTAAACTGAGATTTATGTGAAGCTACCAATAGGATTGCTTAACTTATAAAACTAAGATAAATACTTGAGGAGTAAAAATCTGATTACAGCTGTCATCAGGGAAAAATATACATCCTTGCATCCTATTTTGAGTCAACTTTTAGTCCTAGAATTGATCCAATGTAAAAGCCATGAGGTCACTGTGAAGAAAGTCCCAACAATGCCACAAAAATTGCATAACAGTCCTTCCCCAAAGAAATGTATTATCTATATCCCAGAATGGATTTGCCAGCTAAGTCTTGCATAAAAAAAAAAAAATACCATAGAGTAAGTAGATTAAACATCATCTACCTATTTTCTCATGTTCCGGAGGCAAGAATTCCAAGATCAAACTACAGGCCAAGTTCGCTTCCAGTGAGATCTCTCTTCTTAGTTTGCAGAAGGCTGCCTCACGTGGCCTTTCATCATTAAGAAGAAAAAGAGCTTGAACTCTGGTCTCTCTCACAAGCACACTAATCATTAAATCAAGACATATGAAGCAATTTAGTCTAAATATCTTGGTAGCATTCTTATTCCCAAAGCCCTCTACATTTGCAGTGAGGGTATCCAACAAGGAAATTTGGGAGGATGCAATTTAGTCCAGAGTACAAAGCAAGGACACTCAAGGGAAAGCAAAATCCTGAGATATTTTGAGATCTACTGGTTACAAAGTCTGTCTGAGCTTATATTAGAAGACACTTGTATAATGGTGTGTCCTTCTCACTACAATTGACCTATATGGAAAATATATGCTATCCATCAAATCTACTTTTGCTCTTTTGGGTAAAATTCCAGGTTCCTACTTCACCACTGAAGCTTTTATCAGGAAAATATAAACAGTTCTTTTTTTTTTTAATGGAACCATTTTTTAAATTTAATTTTATTTTTTTCAGTGTTTCAAAGATTCATTGTTTATGCACACCCAGTGCTCCATGCAATATGTGCCCTCTGTAATACCCACCATCATGTTCACCCAACTCCCACCTCCCTCCTTTCCAAAACCCTCAGTTTGTTTCTCAGAGTCCACAGTCTCTCATGGCTCATCTCTGCCTCCAATTTTCCCCAATTCATTTTTCCTTACCTTCTTCTAATGTCCTCTGTGTTATTCCTTATGTTCCACAAGTAAGTGAAACCATATGATAATTGACTCTCTCTGCTTGACTTATTTCATTCAGTTGTTCTAAACCAAAAACTAGGCCTGCCAGAAGAGGTTTTGAGCTCCTCATGCCAGCATACCCCTTGTAGGCAAATTCCAAACTGCCTTGTATCTGGAAGAAAACATTTTTTACTGAACTGGTCATTTTTGCTAGATGTTATTGGCGCAAACAAATTACATGATCTACCTGTTCTGTGCCACAGGCATAAACCATTGAATGATATAAAAAACAAACAAACAAACAAAAAACCTTCATTCTTACTTCTGATTGAGTGTAACTCATGGAGTGTACCTTTAATTACTCAATGCTTCTATATCCCCCTTTTCCTTTCAGGAATGCATTATTTGTTCCTCAGTTGTTCAGAGTGCTATTATAAGACACTTTCTGGTAAGTCCTTCTCAAGGAATTGTTTTTGATCAAGGAACACTACCTAGTTGAAGATCATGTTCCCTTCCTGGGGGCAGACCACAACCTATTAATGCTCCTGTGGAGGCACAAATGGGACCATTTTTACCACAGCAGGACAACATAGAAGGAACGTGTTGGAGCTCCTCCTGGGGCAGCTGAGAAGTTTGTTGTAATTGCAACACAGTTCAACATCTCCCTGTGTTCAGTTTTACTTCCTTTGTTCTTAGAAACGTGTTCCTAAAAGCATTCTACAATAAGTCTCCTGCATACCAATCTCTGTATCAAAGCCTGTGTCCCAAGAATCATGAAGCATCTCCAATGGGTGGGTACCATAACAACAGAATGATGTTTATTTTGTGTGCTTCTCTGCTTCTTGTCTCTGGCTTCTTGGCTCTGCACTCTGGACAGGTCTGAGCACTTGTTAGATGGACTTTTCCACACAGTCTGTCTTTGTCATGTCTGGAAAGTATTCCATCCTCACATTTCTTCAGGAAGTGGGGTGGGAAAAACATCCCATTCTTCTTAAAATGAGGTCCTGGTGAAATATTTCTTCTGTTTTCTGTACATAATTAATATTATTTTATTATTTTTTATTTTTATAAGTTATTTTGTTTGAGTACAGTTGACATACAATGTTACATTAGTTTCAGTTGTACAATACAGTTATTCAACTTCTTTGTATGCTATGGGCTCACAAGTGCAGCTACCATCTGTCACTATACAATGCTATCACAATGTCTATATCTATATCTCTATATCTCTATCATATGTATTATGCATAATGTATACATATATTTATATTTATATATTTATATTTATATAAATCTTATGATGTACTTTATGCTGGTTAACTGAACATAATGTTTAAAAAAGTTACAAATAGGAATACTTTTTTATCCAGTAATTTCAGTAGTAGATATTGACCCAAAGAAAATGAGAACACTAATATAACATAGTTTTAAAAAGGAGAGAGAGAGAGAGAGAACACTAATGTTTAATCATTATTATTTTTATTATGTTATATTAGTCACCATAAAATATATTAGATTTGACATAAGTGTTCCAAGAATGAATAATGAAGGTGTGATTTTTTTATATTATGTCCACATATTTTAAAATAATCCTAAATTGATATCAATTCAGATATCAAGGTGCACTGTAATTTCAGTTTCCTGGTGGAGTTTGGAGTGGTATATCCACCTTCTTTTTGACATGGACTTTCTCTGAATTTTATTCTCATGGTGCCTGAGAAACCACACACAGTATTTGACCTCTATTGCAAAACATCTGTTCAACATCCAAAAGCATAAAGAAATCTAAAATCTATCATGCCCTGTCTTTTTAAAAGAAATAAAATAACAATTATTATAGCTCACCTGGATTCAAAAATTAAAGCATCTTACACATGTACAGATATAAATTTTCTGATAAAATATACTGTGTTGTTTAGGTTGTATATGTACATAGAAGTTAATGGATGTGTAATGTGATAGGTATACTTAAAATTAGAAAAGTCAAGGTTGCAGAAGTTGTAAAAATGAATCCAAAAGTCAAGGTTTGGCTGGAAACTGAACATATAAACTACAAGGAATAAAATAATGAAAGAGAAGGCCAGATGGAATCAAATTACAAAGTGATTGGCAAAACAAATGAAATCTGCAGTGGCTGTTTTTTTCTGTTATCATAGATGCACATGTGTATGTGTATATATATTATTATATTTATAAGAATATATTATGTATTTTAGGGGCACCTGGGTGGATCAGTGGATTAAGCTTCTACCTTTGGCTCAGGTCATGATCTCAGTGTTCTGGATCAAACCCTGCATTGGACTCTCTGCTCAGCAGGGAGCCTGCATACCACTACCTCTCTCTCTGCCTATCTCTGCCTATCTGTGCTCTCTTTCTGTCAAATAAATTAATAGAATATTTTAAAAAGTGCCCTCCTTAATGCCTACCACCTATTAACTCATCACACCACCAACTTCCCCTGCAGCTTCCCTTAGCTTCTTCTCTATAGAGAACCTTCCCCTCTTTTCGCTCTATATTCATCTATTTTATTTCCTAAATTCCACAAGCATATCTCATCATTGTTAACTTAAATTACTTTATGAATTACTATTATTATTTTGAGGTAGCAAAAAACATAGTACATCATAGCATTCCATCATTTTAATTACTCTGTATGACAAAAACGTCTCTTGACAAGAAACTCTTGAATCTTTTCTTCTTTTCAAAATATAAACAAGTAATGCCTGAATCAACTCTTTATTGTATTTTTAAATCATCCTCCCTTTTCAAGACCACTTATGTACATTTTACTTTTCCTTTTAAATGATTCTTTCTTATTTTAATGAATTACAGCTTTTTGAAAGTTGAAAGAATATTAAGTTTTCAAAATATCTAAAATCATTTTAAATTAAGCACTGTTGGCACCCAAAAAGTCAGACATATGCAATAGTAACATATTTATAAGAAAACTTTTTAGCAAAAGATGTCAAGAGGCTCTGCCCCTTAACAGGTCATTGTAGACACTGATATAAGCAAGTGTGATATTGCCAGAATAGAAGAGGTGTTTCAGGGTGCTGCTGCTCAAGGGGATGCAAATTCAGCCTGTTGAGTGCCATCATTTTTATGTGGGTAGGTCATACTAATCTCTTAATATTTAGTAATTTGCTTATGAATTTTGAGCTCCTGAAAATCACAGTAATACTATGCACTCTATACAGATTTTCATGTAAAATTTACTCTGTTATCCATCCTACAATATGAAGAACTAAAATAAATGCTAGCCAAATTAGATTAGAACTCTTATACTAGCCTGTGAATTTGATTTAGCCGTTAATATTTTATTTTGTACATAAAGGACTAATTAATCTTTTCAGTATCCTGGGGAAGATTTACCATTTTGATACTAAGTGAGAGTGACAGGGGTCAGAAAAATATAGAAAATAAAAGTATAGACACCTTCCTAAATATTATATGATTATAAGAAAAAGGAGGGGGTATACTTGTGTCTTATAATAGTTTTGCAGAAAAGATGACTTTGTGATTTAAAGATATTGCAATTTTAGAATTCTAAATGGAATATTATGGAAACAGAAAGGAAGAAAAACAATTTCTAATGTTCCCATGTCATAGTAAAGATGAAGAAAATACTTATGTTTCAAAGTATTGACTTTTCATATTACCACACTAGTCAATGTTAAGTTCTAATTATTCTATTTAATAACAGTGTAGATATTTTATTTGCAAGATAAGTTAGTTTCACTACACTTTGTATCCATAGTAAATTTTGTTAGTCTCCTTTAGAATCTTGTTTGTATATGTTAAAAACATTTCAGGACGCCTGGGTGGCTCAGTTGGTTGAGCAGCTGCCTTCGGCTCAGGTCATGATCCCAGCGTCCTGGGATCGAGTCCCATATCGGGTTCCTTGCTTGGCAGGGAGCCTGCTTCTCCCTCTGCCTCTGCCTGCCACTCTGTCTGCCTGTGCTCGCTCGCTCTCTCTCCCTTTCTCTCTGACAAATAAATAAATAAAATCAAAAAAAAAATTTCAATTAGTTGCAAATAATCTTACCTGTGCAGTATGAAAGATAGGGTTTTCAGTTAAACAAATTATTCTCTATTATCACATCTTAGGAAAATATAAATACTTACACTCATTTTATTTGACACATTTAGTTGATTTTTCCATTAAGTAATCTAATTCTGATGAGCACTCTAACTAGTCAATAAGACTATGATGACTGTTTTCACCTAAAAAAGTGCAGTTATCTCTGACATCCCTTGTAAAGTTAAGAGTTAATCATTTCATATTTAAGAATACACTTAACTACAATTAGAAACATCATAATAATAAATGAATTTAACTTGGGAATTCATGAAAGTTATAATTGCTCTCTAAAAGCAAGTGCAAGCTAAAATTTAATGTAAATTATTATATATTATGGTATATATATATATGCTTACCTAATCAAAATTACCAATAAGAGCATCTATTACCAAAAAATCCCATTAAATAGTTATTTAAGTATACAACTGGACCAGAAGTAACAGAAATGTCCATAGATGGAATGAGTTAATATGTAAAATGTAGTATATGTTTACAAAGGAATATTATTCAACCTTAAAATGGAATAATATTTTGACATATGTTGCAGTATGGATGAACATTGAGGATATTGTGTTGTTATGACATAAGCCAATCACAGAGACATATACATATACACACATACACTATTGTATGACTCCACTTATCAGATGTACCTATATTAGTCAAATATAAAAAGGCAGAAAATAGAATGGTGCTTTCCAGAGGCTAGGGGGAAAGGATATGGATTTATTATAAACTGGATACAATAATTTCAGCTTGAGAATATGAAAAGTGTCCTGTGATTAATATTGTATTGACTGTATAACACTGTAAAAGTATTCATGCTACTGTACTGACAGTACACTCAAAATAGGTAAGATAGTAGCAAAAAGATAAGAATCTTGTCCAACACCCTATGGTTACTAAATTACCTATCAATTTTTAAATAGGCTTAAAATTATGTCTATCTTCAACAATAGGGGGATGAAAAGTGTGGAAAATAAGAAGCCCATGAGTCAAGGAAATAATGTAGTGAGGTTTTTGAGGTTTCAGGAAAGTGATACTGAACTATATAATTAGAAATTTCATTTAGGTACTAGGGGTACAAACTGCATTTTAGAGATGAGGATGTGCAGATCATAGATTTTTCCCAAACGCAAGACACATTTGGCAAGGAATAAGTCTATTTTCATCATGACTAATTTTGAAATCAACAACTAAAAGTTCAATTAGAGAACTGTAAGGGCTCAATGATGCTCAAGCAATGGAGTTAAGGAATGAGTAAACCTTTTGCACAGCATTTCTCCATCCTGAATGGCATTAGAGGAAAGGATGACTGTAAAGTGGGAGTAAAGGGAATGCCCATGGAAGAAGTTGACTCCTGCTATGTTTTTAATTATGTTATTAATGTATGTTGTTAATTAAATTTAATTAATACCTCATTGAATTACACCATATATTTGATAAAGAATGAATATCCCCATATCTGCAGCTATGATTTTGTTTATTAGATAAGCTACAACAGATCAGAGATGAGCATGCCTTTAAAAATTTAGATTCTCTGTGGACTGAAGAAGAAATTAATTTACTTCTCTGAGTGAATGAAGAATTAATAATTTTTTTGTTTTCTCTTCTTTACTCAGTAACATTGTATTTCTGTGAATTTGAGGGGAAACTATCTCATTACACAAAGTGCTTTTTTAATGAAAGTCTTCATTTAATAACACAGTGCTACACTGATGGAAATAGTCTAAGGTCCTTACTGTTTTCAGTGTATAACTTAGTAAAGTTAACTAAATACATTAACAGTTCCAAATTAAGTTATGCTTCCTTTTGCATACTCAGTATTTTATTTATTATATTTTATTATTATTATGGAAACATTTTTTTTTTTTTACTGCACAGATTCCCACAAAGAGTCCCTGACTCACAGATGTCCCCATATTACACTTTGAGAATGTCTGGTGTAGTTGATAGAGAACATAGATATTTTATTCTTTTAAGAAGCTTACATATTTTATAGTTATGTGCAGACATATGTATATTATGCTGTACCTGTTAAATTATTTTCTACTTTTGTCTGGAGAAAAATGATTGTTTAGGAATTCTGTATTTTCCTTATGGTTGTCAAGTACAAACTAAATTCAAAAGCCTTGTGGTGGCTATTATGGAGGGCATGTATTGCATAGAGAACTGGGTGTGGTGCATAAACAATAAATCCTGGAACACTGAAAATAAATTTAAAAAATAAATAAAAATGTAAGAAAGTGGTACTGTTTCAAAGTTTTCCTTTTTGATACATGGCATTCTTTTTTCAGATTTTTAAAAAAATAATTTGGTATTCTTTTGTCTACCCAAAGTTAACAAATAACATATTGTGACCACTCTAAAGAAATTTGCAATCTGTTACAGGAGGGGAGGTGGGTGGGGGATGGTTTAAATGGGTGGTGGGAGTAAGAAGGATACTTACTCCAATGACAGCCAGCTGTTGTATGTAAGTGATGAATCACTAAATTCTATATTTAAAACTAATATTACACTGTAGGTTAACTAATGAAATTTAAATAAAAATTTGGATAATTTTTTAAGAAAAATGTTTATCATCTAAAAGCAGGGGCTATAAACACCTAACAGTGTAGAATAAGATAGAGGTTAAATAGTAGAACTAGTAATAAGCTGTGGAATATAATGAAGCAAAACCAAAAAAAAAAAAATGCCAGTACTCTTAAATCCCTGATTTGTTTTGTGTTTTGTTTTGTCTGTTTGTTTTGTTTACCAAGAATTGGGACTATGGCTAGACTTTCCTGTGACAATTTATTTCATTCTTTTTTTTGGAAATAAAAAGATAATTATTTAATAAACATTATATGTATGTATGTATATATACATATATATGTGTATATATATATATATATATAAATTCATCAGTCACATTTTGTTTTTTTTCCTAAAATATATACATATGTGTATATACATATTTAATTTCTTATAAATACTTAACTATTTTAGAGAGAGAGCACAGTGGTAATAGAGGGGCAAATGGAGAAAATAGCAAGCATAATCCCTGCTGTGCACAGCAGGGTTTGATCTCACAACCCCAAGATCATGACCTGGGCCAAAATCAAGCTTTGGAGGTCTAACTTTTTTTTTTTTTTTTTTTGAAGAGAGAGATATATCAAGAGAGGAACCACAAGAGGGAAGTGTGAGGAGTAGAAGCAAAGCAGGTTTCCTACTGAGCAGGAAGCCTGATGCTGGGCTGGATCCCAGGACCCTGGGACCATGACCCGGGCTGAAGGTAGATGCTTAATGGCTGAGTTACCCAGGCGCCCCTTGAATGCCTAATGTATGAGCCAGAGTGGAGCCTTATAAAATATTCTATTTTATTTATTTGTTTTTGTTCTTCTGAGTGGCATATTTTATTGTTTATTTATTTTATTTATTTTTATTATTTTATTATGATCAGTTTTCCATATAGTACATCATTAGTTTTTGATGTAGTGTTCAATGATTCATTAGTTTCCCATAACATCCAGTGCTCATTACAAAACATGCTCTACCCAATATTCACCACCTGGCAGCCCCATCTCCCCAAACCCCTCCCCTCTGAAACCCTCAGGTTGTTTCCCAGAGTCCACAGTTTCTCATGGTTTGACTCCTTCTCTGATTCCTTCCCATTCAGTTTTCCCTCCATTCACCTCTGGTCCTCTCTGCTTTTCCTTCTTTTCCACATTTGAGTGAACCCATATGAGAACTGTCTTTCTATGTTTAACTTATTTCACTTAAACATAATCTCTTCCAGTTCCATCCACATTTATGCAAATGGTGGGCATTCATCATTTTTGATGGCTCAGTAATATTCTATTGTATATATGGACCACTTTTTCTTTATCCATTCATCTGTTGAAGGGGGTCTTGGGTCTTTCCACAATTGGGCTATTGTGGTCACTGGGGCTATGAACATTGGGTGTTTATCCCTCCCCCCTTTTTTTTTTCACTACATCTGTATCTTTATTATAGATGCCTAGTAGTGCAATTGCTGGGTCATAGTATAGCTCTATTTTTAAATTCTTGAGGAATGTCTATACCATTTTCCAGAGTGGCTTTACCAGCTTAGATTGTCACAAACACTGTAAGAGGGTTTCACTTTCTCTAATCCTTGCCAACACTTGTTGTTTATTGACTTGTTATTTTTTGCCATTCTAACTGGTGCAAGTTTGTATCTCATTGTTTTGTATTTTTTACTCTTTTTTATGTTAGTCACCATACAGTACATCATTAGTTTCTGATATAGTGTTCTAAGTTTCACTGTTTACATATAACACCCAGTGTTCCACACAATATGTATCCTCTTTAATACCCATCACCAGGCCAACACATCCCCTCCCCAACAAAAACCTGTTTGGTTCTCAGATTCCAGTCTCTGATGTTTCCTCTCCCCCCTCTGATTTTCCTCCCTTCACTTTTCTCTTCCTTTTCCTAATGTCCTTCATGTTATTCCTTATGTTCCACAAGTGAGTGAAAACATAAAATTGACTCTCTCTTCTTGACTTATTTGACTCAGTATAATCTCCTCCAGCCAAATCCATGTTGGTGAAAAAGTTGGGTATTCGTCCTTTCTTATGGCTGGGTAATATTGCATTGTACATGTGGACCACATCTTCTTTATTCATTGGTCTGTTGAAGGGCACTTTTGGCTCTTTCCACAGTTTGGCTTTTGGGAACATTTGTACCATGAACATTGAGGTACATATGGCCCTTCTTTTCACTGCACCTGTATCTTTGGAGTAAATACCCAATAGTGAAATTGTCAGGTCATAGGGTAGCTCTATTTTTAATTACTTAAGAAATCTCCACACTGTTTTCCAAAGTGGCTGCACCAACCTGCATTCCCACCAACAGTGTTAAGAGGATTCTCCTTTCTCCACATCCTTTTCAACATGTGTTCCCTGTTGTGTTAATTTTGGCCATTCTAACTGGTGTAAGGTGGTATCTCAATGTGGTTTTGATATGAATTTCCCTGATGACTAATGGTGATGAACATTTTTTTCATGTGTCTGTTAGTCATTTGTATGTCTTCAATGGATAAGTGTTTGTTCATGTGTTCATCCCAGTTCTTGACTGGATTATTTGGTTTTTGGGTGTTGAGTTTGAGAAGTTCTTTAAAGATCTTGTATATAAGACCTTTTTTTTTTTTTCTGTAGTGTCATTTCTGACAATCTTCTTCCATTCTGTGAATTTCCTTTTAGTTTTGTTAACTGATTTCTTCACTGTGAAAAAGTCTTTTATCTTTACGAGGATTCAAAAGTTCATTTTTGCTTTTATTTCCCTTGCCTTTGGAGTTGTGTCTTGAGAGAAATTGTTATGGCTGATGTTGAAGAAGTTATTACCAATGTTCTCTAGAATTTTGGTGGAGTCTTGCCTCACATTGAGATGTTTCATGCATTTAGAGTTTATCTTTGTGTATGGTATAAAATAATGGTCCAGTTTCACTTTTTTGTATGTAGCTGACTAATTTTCCCAGCACTATTTATTGAAGAGATTGTCTTTTTTGCATCGGATATTTTTTCCTGATTTGTCAAAGAATAGCTGATGATAGAGTTGGGGATCTGTTTGTGGAGTCCCAATTCTCTTCCATTGATCTATGTGTCTGTTTTTGTATCAATAACGTACTACCTTGGTGATCAAATTTTTGTAATACAGCTTGAAATAAGTCATTGTGATGCCACCAGCTTTGGTTTTCTTTTTCAACATTCCCCTCACCATTCAGGATCTTTTTTCACTCCACACCAATTTTAGGATTTTTTTCCCAACTCTGAAAAAAAGTTGATGGAATTTTGATAGGGATTGCACTGAATGTGCAGACGCTTTGGGAAGATTCATTTCCCTAGTGTGTACTCCACCAAAACATGATTATGGAAAGTTTTGTCATCCCTTTGTGTCTTCCTCAATTTCTTTTTTTTAAAGATTTTATTTATTTATTTGTTAGAGAGAGAGAGAGAGAGCACAGGCAGACAGAGTGCCAGGCAGAGGCAGAGGGAGAAGCAGGCTCCCTGCCAAGCAAGGAGCCTGATGTGGGACTCGATCCCAGGACGCTGAGATCATGACTGGAGCCAAAGGCAGCTGCTTAACCAACTGAGCCACCCAGGCGTCCCTTCCTCAATTTATTTCATAAGTGTTCTCTAGCTTCTAGAGTGAAGAACCTTTGGTTAGATTTATTCCCAGGTATCTTATGAGTGTTGGTGCAATTGTAAATGAGATTGATACCTTGTTTTCTCTTTCTTCAGTCCCAATGTTAGTGTATAGAAGTGAAACTGTTTTCTGTGCATTGATTTTATATTCTGCACAGTTCTTATAATTGTTTGTGGAGACTTCTTGGTTTCCCACAGAAAGTATCATGCCATCTCTAAAGAGAGTTTGATTCATTATTTGCCAATTTGAATGCCATTTATTTCTTTCGGTTGAGACTTCTAGTACTATTTTGAACAATAATGGTGAAAGTGGGCATCCCTGTCATATTCCTGACCCTAAGGGAAAAGCTCTAAACTTTTCCCTATTGAAAAATTTACTCTGGGCTTTTCATAGTTTTTTGTTTTGTTTTGTTTTTATGATATTGGGGATATTCCCTCTACCCTTACACTCCTAAGTGTTTTAATCAGGTAAGGATGCTGTATTTTGTCAAATGCTTTTTTCTAAATAATTTGAGATGATTGTATGGTTCTTGTCTTTTGTTTTATTAATGTGTTCTATCACATTTATTTGTGAATGTTGAACCACCCTTGCATCCCAGGAATAAGTCCTAACTGGTCGTGATGGATAATCCTTTTAAGGCACTACTGGATCCTATTGGGTGGGATCTTTTGAGTATTTTGGCATCCATGTTCATCAGGGATATGGGTCTGTAATTTTCCTTTCTATTGGAGTTTTTTCCCGGTTTGGGGATCAGGGTGATCCTGGCCTCCTAGAATGAGTTTTGAAGTTTTTCTTCTGTTTCTTTCTTTCTTTCTTTCTTTCTTTCTTTCTTTCTTTCTTTCTTTCTTTCTTTCTTTCTTTCTTT
>ML111367.1:18750-74260 GCA_003697995.1 Taxidea taxus jeffersonii
TTTCTTTCTTTCTTTCTTTCTTTCTTTCTTTCTTTCTTTCTTTCTTTTTTTTGAAACAGCTATAGTAGAATGTATATTATTTATTCCTTAATTCTTGGTAGAATTCCCCTTGGAAGCCATCTGGCCCTGGAGTCTTGTTTTGGGGGAGGTTCTGAGTTACTGATTCAATTTCATTACTGGTTATTGGTCTATTCAGATTGTCTATTTCTTCCTCTCTCAGTCTTGGTAGTTTGTAAGTTTCTAGGAAGGTGTCCATTTCTTCCAGGTTGCTTAATTTATTGGCATATAGTTGGTGGAAATTATTTTGTTTGGTGGTAATTATTTCTAATAATTGTTTCTATTCCCTTGGTGTTAGTCACGATCTCTCCCATTTCATTCATGATTTTATTAATTTTGGTCCTTTCTCTTTTCTTTTGGATATATTTGGGCAGTTGCTTATCAATCTTATTAATTCTTTCAAAGAACCAGCTTCTAGTTTTGTGGTTCTGTTTTACTGTTTTTCTGGTTTCTATTTCATTGATCTCTGCTCTAGTCCTTACTCCTGCTTGTTTTTTTTTTTTTTTTTTTTTTTTTTTTTTTTTTTTTTTTTTTTTTTTCTGTTCTTTCTCCATATCCTTTACATGTAAGTTTAGCTTGTGCATTTGGGATTTTTTTTTTCTATTTTTTGATAGAGGCTTGGATGGCTATGTATTTGCCTTTTGCCACTTTTGAGTTTTCATTCTCATTAGTTTCCATGAATTGTTTAAGTTCTATTTTAACTTCCTGGATGACCTAATCATTCTTTAGCAGAATGTACTTTAAAGTCCAAGTGTTTGAATTATTTCCAAATTTTTTTGTGTGACTGAGCCCTTTTCAAAGAATTCTGATCTTATAACATGCAAGAGATAATCTCAGTCTTCTGGTATTGGCTGAAACTTGATTTGTGATCCAGTATGTTGTGTATTCTTGAGAAAGTTCCGTGTGCAAGTGAGAAGAATAAGTATTCTGTTGTTTAGGGTAGAATGTTCGTTATATATCTACAAAGTCCATCTGGTCCAGTGTGTCACTTAAAGCTCTTGTTTTCTTCATTGATCTTCTACTTAGATGATCTGTCCATTGCTGAGAGAAGAGTGTTGAGTTCTCCTTTTATTAATGTATATGATTCTTTATTTTCATTTACAGTTTATGTAGTTAGCTGCTCCTATGGTGGGGGCATAGATATTTACAATTATTAGATTTTCTTTTGGGGTAGACCCCTTAAGTATGATAGTGTGTCCCTCTACATATCTTGCTACAGTATTTGGCTTAAAATCTAACTTTTCCTTTTTTTCAAGATTTTATTTATTTACTTGACAGGTATTACAAGTAGGCAGAGAGAAAAAAGGAGGAAGCACACTCCCTGCGGAGCAGAGAGCCCGATGTGGGGCTCGATCCCAGGACCCTGGGATCATGACCTCAGCTGAAAGCAGAGGCTTTGCCACTGAGCCACCCAGGTGCCCCTTAAAATATAACTTTTCTGATAAGAGAATTACTATGCCAACATTCCTTTGAAGGCCACAACCATGATACATGGTTCTCCATCCCCTCGCTTTCAATCTACAGGTGTCCTTAGGTTCAAAATGTGTCTCTTTTAGACAGCATATAGATGAACCCTCTCTTTTTATCCAGTCTGAAACTTGGTGACATTTCATGAGACCATTTAGGACATTGATGTTAAGAGTAACTATTGGAAGATATGGATTTACTGCCATCATATTGCCTGTAATTCCCCTGTATCTATAGATGTAAAGTTCTGATCTATATTACTTTTGGGTATCTTTCTTCTTTTATAAAATACCCCTTAATATTTTTGGCAAGACTGGCTTGGTGGCAGATATTCTTTCAGTTTCTTCTGGTCTAGAAACTCCTTGTTTCTCCATCTGTTCCAAATGATAGCCTTGCTAGATAAAGTATTCTTGGCTGCATGTTCTTCTCATTTAGTGTCATGTCTCTGTGGACAGGTCTGATATTATTCTGATTTTCCTTTCTCTGCATGTAATAAATCTCTTCACCCTTGGTGCTTTCAGGATAGCTACCTTGGCTCTAAGATTTGCAAGTTTTACTATTATATTCCATGTGTCATTCCCTCTGGACAACAATTTTTCTGCTGAAATATCACCTGATAGCCTGATGGAGTGTCTCCTGTATGTAAATGCTTTCTTTCTTCTTGCTGCTATTTAGTTTTTTATTTACTTACTTATTTATTCTACTAATTTACTGTTTGGTTCAAATTTTTGTTTAAATTTTAGTTGGTTAATATACAATGCAATACTGATTTCACTAATATGATTTAGTGAGTCATCACTTACATATATATCACCCTGTGCTTACTCCATTTAAAATTATTTATCACTACTTTTTGACATTTTAATTATTAATTAATTTTACTACTTTTTCCCATTTTAATACATTTCTTTTTTTAAGATTTTATTTATTTATTTGATAGACAGAGATCACAAGTAGGCAGAGAGGCAGGCAGAGAGAGAGGAAGGGAAGCAGGCTTCCTGCTGAGCAGAGAGCCCAGTGTAGGGCTCGATCCCAGGACCCTGAGATCATGACCTGAACTGAAGGCAGAGGCTTTAACCCACTGAGCCACCCAGGGACCCTTAGTACCACATTTCCTAATGTGGATTTTTTGGGATGATTTTGTTGGGAGCTCTCTGTGTCTCCTGCATCTGGATTTGTTTCATTTCCCTTATTTGGGAAATTGTTACCTATTATTACATCAAATACATTTTCTGCCACTTCTTTATGTTCTTCTTCTGAGATCCCCATAATGAAGATGTTATTAGACTTGATGATATCATTGAGTTCCTTATGTTTATTTTAAAGTGTTTTTTTTTTATTTATCTTTATTTTTAAATATATGTTTATTTGAGAGAGACTGAGAAATAAAGAGGGCAGGGGAGGAACAAAAGGAGAAGAAGAAGGAGAGAAGCAGATTCCCCACTGAGCAGGGAACCCAACTTGAAGCTTGATCCCAGGACACTGAAATTAGGACCTGAGATGAAATCAAGACTTGAATGCTTAGTAGAATGAGCCACCCAGGAACCCCTAAGTCTGTTCTCATTTTGTATTTTTTTTTTCTCTCACCTGCTCAGTTTGATTAATTTCTATTCTTCTGTCCTCCAGGTCACTTGATTCATTTTTCTGCTTCCTCTTGCCTGCTATTTCTACCATCTGTTGTATTTTAAGTTTCATTTATTGTGTTCTTTATCACTAAGTATTTCTTTTTTTTTCTGTTTTTCTCTTTGTCTGTTGAGGGTCTTACTGATACCCCCTACTCTTCTCTCAAGTGTCATGAATATCTTTATAATCACTACTTTAAATTATTTATCAGGCAAATTAACTAAAATGGTTTCATTTTGGTGTCTGGCTTATACTTTTCTGATTTTCATTTGCGATGAATTTCTTTGTCTTCTCATTTTGTTCAACTCTCTGTGTTTGTTTCTGGGTGTTATGAGTGTCATCTGTGTCTCCTTTTCTTTCAGTTAATGACCTTATAAGGAAGAGGTTCTGTAATGCCTTGCAGTGCAATGTTGCCATTTCACCATCAGCTGATGCTTCAACTGTGTCCCTTGTGTGTGTTGTGTGCACCTGGTATTGTGGCTAAGCCATTTTCCCCTTTGACTCAGGTGTCTGAAGTGGCTCCCTTTCCATTTCTGGGCACTGTTTTGTCCCACTGCTGTTAGTGGCCAAGTTTGGGTCTTCCTTGGGCTCAAATTGAAGTATATCAAACATTTCAGAGAGATGAAGTAGCACCAAACTACACCAAATTTCTTTCCCTGCATTGTCCTCTGAGAAGCCTTCATTGGTGGGTGGGGCCTGTAGTCAGATCAGCTTTATGTAACCAGCCCACTGCTGAGGCACCTGTCATCAGTCTACCTTACCTATGTCATTATCATTCCCTGTCTCAGGGCAGGAGTTACTTTGAATTTGTGCTGGCACCTGTCCTGAATGCTTGCATACTGTCAGGTTTATGGTTATGTTTTTAATTGGCTCCAGCCAAAATCATATTGGCAGTTTTTCATTACCTAGAAATTAAAGATAATATTTCTCTTGCATGTGTGCTCACCTGGGAAAGTACATAGATATTTGAATATTGTAATTTAAGTTACTAATGGTTCAATATGGTCCCAGGGCAAGATTGGAAAGGAGTTCTTATAATTTATTTATTTATAAGTTTTCAAAGATGTATTAAGGGTCAATTTAATAGGAAACCAAATTTGTATTTTTCAGATTCGTGAGGAGACATCTCATCTTGATTTTAATTTGCATTTCCCTAATGATGAGTGATGTTGAGTATCTTTTCATGTCTGTTGGCCCCCTGGATGTCTTCTTTGGGAAAAAAAAAAAGTTCATGTCTTCTGCTCATTTTTAATTAAGTTATTATTTAATTGGTATTGAGTTTTATAAGTTCATTATATTTTTGGATACTAACTCTTTATCAAATATCTCATTTTCAATTATGTCCTCCAATTCCATAGTTTTCTTTTAGTATTGCAGATTGTTTCCTTAGTTGTGCAGAAACTTTTAATGAAGTGCCAATTATTTATTTTTTTCCTTTGTATCTCTTGCCTCAGGAGACATAGATATATAAGTTGTTGCTAAGTCTGACATCAAAGAGATTACTGCCTTGTATTCCTCTAGGACTTTTGTAGTTTCCTGTGTCACATATAGGTTTTTAATACATTTTGAATTCATTTTTGTCTATGGTGTAAGGAAGTTGTCCAGTTTCATTCTTTTGCATGTTGCTGTCTAGTTTCTGAACCACATTTATTGAAATACTGTCTGTTCCCCCCCCCAATTTGGTGTTCTTTTATGTTTTGTCAAAAATTAGCTGACTATATAATTTTGGGTTCATTTATTGGGTTTTATTATGTTCCATGGATCTATATGTCTGTTTTTGTGACAGTACCATACATACTGGCTTGGTCAGTACAACTTTGTAAAATAATTGGAAGTCTGGAACGTGATACCCCCATTATTACTTTTCTTTTCAAGTTTGCTTTTGCTATTTATGGCCTTCTGTGGCTCCATACAAATTTTAGGATTCTTTATTCTATCTCTATGAAAAAATTCTGGCATATTTTGATAGGGATTGAATTAAATGTGTATGTTACTTTGGATGATACATATATTTTAATTATATTTGTTTATATATTTTAATTATATTTGTTTTTCTAATCCATTGACATGAAATGTTTATCTGTTTCATTTTGCCTTCAATTTATTTCACCAGCATTTAATACTTTCCAGAGTACAGGTATTTTACCTCTTTAGGTACATGTATTTCTAGGTATCTTAATGTTTCTGATGTAATTGTAAATGGGATTTGTGCCTTGATTTATCTTCTGTTGTTTCATTATTGATGTATAGAAATGCAACATTTTTCTGTATGTTGATTTTTGTATCCTCTCCCTTTACTGAATTTGTATATCATTTCCAGGAATTTTTTTGATGACATCTTTTGGGTATTCTACATAGAGTAATGTGTCTTGTGCAAACATTGAAACTTTTACTTCTTTCACTATTTGGATGCCTTGTATTTCTTTGTGTTCTCTGATTGCTGTGGGTAAGAACTGCAATACCATGTTAAATAACAGTGAAGGGAATGGGCATACCTCTCTTCTTTCTGATCATAGAAGAAAAGCTCTCACTCATTCTTCCTTGAGTATGATATTCGTTGTGCATTTTTCATCTCTGAGATATATAATGTTGAAGAGTTTTCCCTCTAAATCTAGTTTCTTGAGTATTTTTTTTAATCATTGGTGGATATCATACTTTGTTAATTATGTTTTCTACATTTATTGAAAGGTTCATATGGTTCTTTTCCTTGTGTTTATTAATGTGGTGTATCATATCCATTGATTTGCAAATATTTATCTAACCTTGCAACACAGGAATGAATCCTACTTTGTTGTAGTGAATGGTTCTTTGAATGTAGTGTTGGATTCAGTATTTTCCTGAGAATTTTTGTATCCACCTTCATGAGGGATATTGCCCGCAATTCTCTTTTTTAGTGCTGTCTTTGTTGAGTTTTGGTATCAGGGTAATGGCAGCTTCATAGAATGAATTTGGAAGCTTTCCTTGCTTTTGCATCTTCCCGGAATAGTTTCAGTAGAATAGGCATTAACTCTCCTTTATATTTGGTAGAATTCATCTGTGAAGCCACCTGAACCTGAACTTTTTGTTGTTGTTGTTGGGAGACTAGTGATTGCTGACTCAATTTCCTTTCTGGTTATCAGTTTGTTCCGGAATTATATTTCTTTCTGTTTCAATTTTGGTTATTCATATGGCTCTAATAATTTACCATTTATCCCAACTTATCCAATTTGTTGCCATATAATTTTTCATAATATTCTCTTATAATTGTATTTCTGTAGATATTTTTTCTCCTCTCTCATATGCAATTTTACTTATTTGTGTGTTTTCTTCTCTTATTTGTTAAGTTTGACTAGGGAATAACCAATCTCATTAATTATTCCAAAGAACAAACTCCTATTTTTATTGATCTGTGGTATTGTCTGTTATTTTTTGTTTGTTTTTTTATCATTTATTTTTGCTCTAATATTTATTATTTCCTTCCTTCTGCTGGCTTTAGCTTTAATTTTCAAGCTCCTTGAGGTATAAGTTTAGATTGTTAATTTGAATATTTTCTTGCTTCTTAAGTTAATCTGTATTCCTATATATTTCCCTCTTAGGACCATTTTGGGCTGCATATCAATTGCTTTGGACCCTTCTGTTTTCGTTTTCATTTGTTTCCATGTTGTTGTTTTTTTTTAATTTTCCTCTGATTTCATCATCTATCCATTCATTGGCTAACAGCATGTTGTTTAACTTCCTATTATTTTGTGTTTTTTTTTTCCTTTTTGTGTGTGTGTGTGTGTGTGGTTCACTTCAATTTTCATAGCGTTGTGTTCAGAACATATGCATAGTATGATATCAATCTTTTTGTGACATCTGAGGCTGATATGTAACCTAATATTTTATCTACTGGATATACCATGTATACTTAAAAATAATGTGTATTTTCCTATTTTAGCATATGGTGATCTAGATTTATCTATTAATTCCTTCTGGACCAATGCGTCATTCAACGTCATATTTTTCTTGTTGATTTTCTGTTTAGATGATCTCTCCATTGATGTAAGTGGAGTGTTAAAGTCCCATACTATTATTTTACTATTATCAATGAGTTCCTGTTGTTTGTTTGTTATTTTTAGAAAAACAAATTTTAACAATTTTAACAAACTCATTGTTTGTAATTTTTTTTTTTTTTTGGTTATGTATATTTGGGTGCTTTCATATTGGGTGCATAAATATTTATAATTATTTGATCTTCTTGTCGTGTTGTCCCATTTAGGGCATATAGTGCCTTCTTTGTCTCTTGTGATAGTTTTGGTTTTAAAGTCTAGTATGCCAGATATAAGTATTGCTACTCTGGCTATTCTTTTGCATCAATTTGCATAATAAATATTTGTATACCCTCATGTTTATTTTTAATTTTTTCTCCATTCTGACTCTCTAGTTTACTTATATTCAGACTAATTATTGATAGATATGTATTTAGTGCTATTTTATTAGTTGTTCTTTTATTGTATCTGGATATTTTGTCTTCTCTCTTAGCTTTTTCATTCTGGTCTTTCCTTTCTGTTCAAAGAGTCCCATTTAATATGTCTTGCACAGCTGGATTAGTGGTGATGAATTCATTTAGATTTGTTTGTCTGGGAAATAATCTCTCCTTCTATTTTGAATAATATCCTTGTTGGGTACCATATCCTTGGATTCAGATTTTTCTCATTCATCACTTTGGATATATCATGCCTCTTCCTTCTAGATTGCCAAGTTCCTTTTGAGAAATCTGCAACTAACCTTATCTGTCTTCCATAGTAATTTAAGAATTTCAGTGTTACTGATTTTAAGATTTTTTTTCTTTTTTTAACTTTTTAAAAATTATTATCAGTATATTTTGCAAATTGTATTCCAGTATGTGTTGGTGTTAGCCTGTTTTGTTATTTTTTAAATTGTTATTATTAGTAGTAGGAATATTTTATTTTTGGAGAATTTTATGTGGCTCCTTGCTTTGGCTGTCAGTTTCCTTCCTCAGCTTAAGGTGTTTTTCAGCTATTATTTCCTCAAATAAATTTTAAGATTTTATTTATTTATTTCACAGAAAGGGAGATCACAAGTAGACAGGGTGGCAGGTAGAGGGGGAGGGGGAAGCAGGCTCCCTTCTAGGCAGAGAGTTCAGTGTGGGGCTTGATCCCAGGACCCTGAGATCATGACCTGAGCCAAATAAAGGAGTTTAAACACTGAGCCACACAGGTTCCCCATTCTCAAATAAATGTTCTGTCTTCATTTCTCTCTTTTACTTCTGGGACTCTTATTTTTTTCACCATTAATTGTATGTTTTAAATTATTTTAAGTTTTGATTCTGGTGTCGTTCACATACAGTGTAAATAAGTTTGAGGTGTACAATGTAGTGATTCAACACTTCTATAGATTACCCAGTGTTGGTCAGGACAAGTGTACTTCTTAATCCCCATCACCTACTTCACCCATACCACCCAAATGCCCTCTGGTAACCATCAGTTTGTTCTCTAAAGAGTTTGTGTCTCTCTCTCTTGTTTGTGTCTCTCTCTCTTATATTTCTTTGCTCATTTGTTTTGTTTCTTAAATTCCTCATATGAGTGAAATCATATGGTATTTGTTTTTCTCTGATTGACTTATTTTGCTTAGCATTACATTCTGTAGCTCGTTCCATGTCATTGCAAATGGGAAGATTTCATTATTTATTATGGATGAGTAGTATTCCATTGTATGTGTAATTACAATACACCTTCTTTAACCATTCATCCATTAATAGATTCTTGGGATGATTCTATAATTTATCTATTATAAATAATGTTGTTATAAAATATAGGACCACATATCCCTTTGAATTAATGTGTTTGTATTTTGGAGGTAGTTACCTATGCAGTAGTGTGATTCCTGGATCATGAAATAGTTCTATATTTATTTTATCTATTTCTTAATTTATTTATTTACACTTGATTTATTATTTTTATTATGTTTTTCACTATAGAGTACAGAACACTACAGTACAGTAATGTTCCAAAATTTCTTATTTACATATAACACCCAGTGCTCCATGCAATACATGCTGTCCTTAATATCCATCACTGGACCAACCAATCTCTCCACCTGCCTCCCCTCTAAAACTTTCTGTGGTTACTCCTGAGACTCTTATTATACAAATGTTATTACATTGAATGGAAATGTTGAGTTCCCAAAGTCTACTCTTTTGTTGCATGATTCTTCATTCTCTCTTTTTTTTTTCCGCTTCAATATTTTCTATTATTTTCTGTTCTGTATCACTCATTCTTTCCTTTTTTTCTTACAGTCTTGTGTTAATCACATCAAGCATGTTTCTAATCACAGTTATTGAATATTCACTTATGACTGTTAAGTTTTTAACTCGTTTATCCCTATGGTAGTGGTCTCCCTGAAGTCTTTTATTTTTTTTTTTTTCTCTAACCCAGTAGGTACCATTATGATTGTTGCTTTAAATTCTTCATCAGGCATGTTACTTATAACTGTCTCTCAAAATTCTCTGGGTGTGGCCTTATCGTGTTCTTTCATTTGGCATGAATTCCTGTTTCTTGACATTAAGTTTAAGTCTCTGCCTTCTTCTTCATGTTAGAAAAGTCCATTATGTTTCCTGCTTTGAGAGTAAAAGCTTTATGAAGACAACGTCATATAATTTCCAGGACCTGATACTCAATGAGCATTTAGTCACTGACATTTTTAACAGTATTCTTACTGTTTATTTGCATTTTATTTTATTTTATTAACATATAATGTGTTATTAGCTCCAGGGGTACAGGTCTGTGAATCGTCAGGCTTACACACTTCTCAGCACTCACCAAAGCAACTACCCTCCCCAATGTCCAAACTCAAGCACCTTCCCCCTCACCCCTTGTCCCTAAGAACCCTCAGTTTGTTTTATGAGATTAAGAGTCTCTTTTGGTGTGTCTCCCTCCTGATCCCATTTTGTTTCATTTTATTTTCCTTCCTTACCTCCCAAACTCCCCACTTTGCCTCTCAAATTCCTCATATCAGGGAGTTCATATGATAATTGTATTTCTATGATTGAATTCTTTATTAATCATAGAATTATTCGGCATAAATATTATGCTGAAATATTCAGTATAATACCTGTAGTTCTATACACATCGTTGCAAATGGCAGGATTTCATTTCTTCCGATGGTTGCTTAGTATTCCATTGCAGTCACTGATATTAAGCAGTCAATGTCTTATTCTCTCCCCCCCCCCCAAAATTTGAAGTTGCAGTTATGTGATATGAGGTAAAACTTTCATATTAAACAAACATTTCCTTTTTGAAAATATGACTGCATTGTCATACATTTTCAGTTTTAAGAAAATTTTATTTATTTATTTGACAGAGAAAGACACAGTGAGAGAGGGATCACCAGCAGGGGGAGTGGGAGAGGAAGAAGCAGGCTTCCTGCTGTGCAGTGAGCCCCATTTGCAGCTCAATCCCAGGAGCCTGGAATCATTACATGAGCTGAAGTCGGATGCTTAACAACTGAGCCACCCATGTGCCCCTATAATACTGTTTCTTGTGAAGAGAATATTCCCCATTATGTATTAGAAGATAAGTCGTACTTATACCATTCAAAAATCAACTTTTTAATGAGTAAAAAAAATAATAATCCAAAAATATGAAAATACATGCTTAGTTTTGGTATACACATTCCCAAACTTGTAGGAAATCTTCTAACATGTGGGTCTTCTATTGTGGGGGAAAATGCCTTTTTCC
Source organism: Taxidea taxus jeffersonii (assembly GCA_003697995.1). Taxonomy (NCBI): domain Eukaryota; kingdom Metazoa; phylum Chordata; class Mammalia; order Carnivora; family Mustelidae; genus Taxidea; species Taxidea taxus. The sequence goes on from ML111367.1 coordinate 29,616, forward strand.
AATTCTAATATAGCAGTCATCCATCACTGTGATGCTTTGGATGATGCAATGCATCTTTCAGGTTTACTCTAGTTTCCTTATTTACATGTGATTTCATTAAAAAAAGAATATAGGATAATTCTACCATAAAAAAATCATGACCATTCATCCATAGTATTCAGGTTTAAGCCAATCTAAAGGTAATGAAAACATTTTTGTAAGCTAGTATCTAAAAAGATATATCTGTTAAAAAAATAATGGCTCAGAGAGGTTCACACCAAACCAACCTTTCATATCTGGTTCAGATGAATTATAATAGCACTAAATGTGTAATGAAATGCCCATAACAGAGATTAACTTATTAAATGGTAATAGTGGCTTTTGAGGTTGTAAAGTTGAGTGTTTTGAGAGATGATTGGGGAGTGGCTCAGATTTATTAACACTGAATGGATTGTAATTCCCATAAATCCTTTTGGAAAATGGCTCTTGTTCTTCCATAGTCCATTTTACACCTCCTTAATCAAAATTATTTATCCTGACAAGCTAGATCTATGATAATTTGCTTGCTTTCTTAGGGTTCATATAGACTCCCTAACAACTATATGGTCAACAAATCTTCAACAAAGCAGGAAAATCTATCCAATGAGGAAAAAAAAAGACAGTTTCTTATACAAATGTTATTCAGGTAACTGGACAGCAACTTGTAAGATAATAAAACTGGACCACTCTTGTACAATGTAAACAAAAAGACCCTCAGAATGGAAGAAAGGCCTAAATGTGTCATTGGGAACCAATAAAATCCTAGCAGACAACAGGTAACATTCTTTTTGACCCAGCAGAAAAAAATCTAGCAACTTCTTACTAGACACATAAGCAGGGGCAAGGGGAAAAAAACAAAAATGAACTACTGGGACTTCATCAAGATCAAAAAGTTCTGCACAGTGAAGCTAATAACCCCAAAACTTGAAAGACAGCCTATGGAATTGAAGAGGTGCTTTCAAATGAGATGTCTGATGAAGACTTTTTATCCCAAATCTATAAAGGACTTATAAAATTGAACACACACACACACACACACACACACAAAACAAGTAATCCATTTAAGAAATGGACAGAAGACATGACCATATATTTTTTTTCCAAAGAAGGCATCCAAAGGGTTTCCAGACTCATGAAAAGATGCTCAACATCACTCATCAACAGGGTAATACAAATTAAAACCACAATGAGATACCAGTTCACACCTGTCAGGATGCTGAAAATGAACAACATAAGAAACGACAAATGTTGGCGAGGATGCAGAGAAAGGAGGGTACTCTTGCACTGTTGGTGGGAATGCAAACTGGTGTTGCCATTCTGGAGAACAGCATGGAGGTTCCTCAAAAAGTTAAAAGTAGAACTACCCTGCAATCCAGCAATTGCAAGACTACATATCTATCCAAATGATTGAAAAATACAGATCCAAAGAGGCTTATGCACCCTGATGTTTATAACACTATTATCAACAATAGCCAACCTATGGAGAAAGTCCAAATGTCCTTCAACTGATGAAAATGAAATGTGGTATATATGTATACAGTGGAATACTACTCAGCCAAGAAAATATGGAACTGCCATTTGCAACAACATGGATAGCCCTACACTGCATTATGCTAAGTGAAATTAATCAGTCTGGGGTGCTTGTGTGGCTCAGTTGTTAAGCGTCTGCCTTTGGCCCAGGTCATGATCCCAGTGTCCGGGTATCGAGCACTGCATTGGGTTCCCTTCCTGGCAGGAAACCTGTTTCTCCAGTTTCTCCCTCTCCCACTTACCCTACTCAGGTTCCCTCTTTTGCTGTGTCTTTCTGTGTCAAATAAAAAAAATACAATTAAAATTTGTCAGTCATAGAAAGGAACATACCATATTATCTCACTTACATGTGGAATTAAAAAAAAAAAAAAGATGAAAATATGGTAATAGGGGGGTCCCTGGGTGGCTCAGTGGGTTAAAGCCTCTGCCTTCAGCTCAGGTCATGATCCCAGGGTCCTGGGATTGAGCCCCGCATTGGGCTCTCTGCTCAGCAGGGAGCCTGCTTCCTCCTCTCTATCTCTGCCTGCTTCTCTGCCTACTTGTGATCTCTGTCTGTCAAATAAATAAATAAATCTAAAAAAAAAAGAAAATATGGTAATAGGATAAAGAAAAACAAAGGAGAGAAGCCATAAGAGACTTTTTTTTTTTTTTTTAATAAGTGAGAGATAGAGCATAAGCAAGTCGAGAATCAGGGGAGAGAGCAAATCTTAAGCAGCTCCTTGCTCAGCACAGGACTCAACCTCACAACCTGAAAACATGACCAAAGTTGAAGTCAAGATTCAGATATTTAGTTGACTGAGCCACACAGGCATGCCATAGTAAGAGACTCTTAAAGATGAGGACAAACTGAGGATTGATGAGGCGGGTGGGTGGGTGGGGGAATAGGCCACATGGATGATGGGTATTAAGGAGGGCACTTGTTATGATGAGCACTGAATGTTGTTTGTAAAAGATGAATCACCAAATCCTACCCCTGAAATTAATATTACATTGCATAATAACTAACCAGAATTTAAATTTTTAAAAAATGGAATAAAAAGGAAAAAATAGATAAACTTTATATGAGATTGAAGAAGCTTGGTTGGAGTTTGAATACTTGAAGTTACCAGAAAAATGATGAGATCAAGCTAATATATTGTTGTAAAAACAAGAAAGGGAAGGTTTAAATGGGATGGTTTGAAGACTGAAGAATGTGAATTAAGATTTTCAGTCTGGAATATAAAGATCAACCCATTCTGATTACCTTCATTTTGCATCATCCCCTGGCCATTGGATTTATTTTTTCTAAGGACTCCATTGGCTGTATTTTTATACTATTTTCTTTATATGTTTCAGAGGTAGAACTTAATGAATTATTCATTCATTCAGTTGCTTTTAACACCCAGTGTTCATTACTTCAAGTGCCCTCCTCAATACCCATAGCCAAGTATCCCTTCCCCACACCCACCTCCCCTAATGAAACCCTCAGTTTGTTTCCTAGAGTTAAAATTTCCCTATGATCACATAGGGAGTTATGCTCCTCTCAATTTTCATCTTATTTTTCCTTCTCTTACCCTATGTTCATCTGTTTTGTTTCTTAAATGTCACAAATGAATGAAATCATACGGTATTTGTCTTTCAATGCCTGACACATTTGACTTATCATAATACTCTGTAGTTTCAGCCATGTCAATTCAAATGACAATATTTATTTTTTATGGATGTCTAAGTAATATCCCATTATATGCATATATATATACATATATGTGTGTATGTGTATATATATGTATATATATATATATACTTGTGTATGTGTCTATGTGTGTATATATATGTGTGTATATACACAACACATCTTCATTATCCATTCTTCTTTCTATGAACATATGTGCTCTTTCCATATTTTGATTATTGTGGTCAAATGTACTGTATTACTTAAGTGCTTGCATTAATTTTTTTAGATTTTATTTATTCATTTGATCACAAGTAGGCAGACAGGCAGGCAGAGAGAGAGAGAGGAGGAAGCAGGCTTCCCACTGGGTGGAGAGCCTGATGTGGGGCTCAATCCCAGAACCCTGGAATCATGACCTGAGCCAAAGGCAGAGGCTTTAACCTACTGAGCCACCCAGGCACCCCAAGTGCTTGCATTATTGAGAATATCTGCAGCCTTTTGACTTCAACATGCAGTTAACAAATTATTTGTAACCAAAGTAGAAATGAAAAATAAAATAAAATTACCATAAGAAAGTGATTGGGAATATCTAATTATTTAGAATATCATTTCAGTTTATGGAATTCCTGAACACTCAAAGTCTCCCTTCATGATCCAATAGCTTTGTTTCTCTCATTTTTCAGCATTTTATTTTTTATCCTTTTATCTTTGATATCACTGATTCATACTTTTCCCTCATTCATCCCCTTTGTATAGCCTCCACTTGAACTAAATCTCAGTAATAGCATATTTAAAGTGGACCTGAGTACATATTAGTTCTTTTATGTCTACAGTAAGGGATTCTCTAGGGCCTTCTATGCTTGTTTCAAGCCCAGTTACTATCTTTATAATTATTGTTTTCAATTCTAGAGCAGAGATCTTACATATATTCATATTGTTACAATTCCTGTGAGTGAGTACTCTGTCCTGCTCATTCTTTTGGGGTGAATTTCTCCACCTCCTCATTTTGCCCAGAAAAAAACTTATGAAAGCAAAAGCAGCCATAACAAACAATGAGAGCAGAAAAAATAAGAATAAGAAAAAGAAATGGAAACCAAAACAAACAACAAAATAATACAAAAAACTAGATTCAGTATATGTTTGAAACTATTCATTAAAAGAACCTAGATACTAAAGGAGAAAGGAAAAAAAAAGAAAGAACAGAAAGAAAACCTTACAAACATAAACATTTTAATGAAAAATATTAGAAAAATATACATGTACATTTATTTTATATGTTTATTTTTATATTTTATATTATTTATTTTATATATTTATTTACATATATTTATTTTATATGTTTATGTTAATATGTTTATATTATAGGTAAAATAAACATAAAAATAATAAAAAGTTAAAATTAAAAAAAGAAAGCACTAAAGAATACAAATAGATCTTGTCAAATGCACTTGCTGCATCAATTGAGAGGAACTTGTTGTTCTTCTCTCTTCCCTGATTGATTTGTTTATTGTATTCATTAATGTGCAAATGTCGAACCACCCTTGTGTCCGAGGGTTAAATCCCAGTGGTCATGGTGGATAATGTTTTTAATGTACTCTTGAATCCTATTAGCTAGGATATTGCTGAGAATCTTGACCTTCATTTCATCAGGAATTTTGGTCTGAAGTTTTCATTTTGGATGGGCAATTTGCCTGGTTGCAGATAAGGGTAATGTGGGCTTCACAGAAAGAGTCTGGAGGTCATAGGGGAGAGGAGTCAAGATGGCAGAGAAGTAGCAGGCTGAGAGGACATCAGGCAGCAGGAGATCAGCTAGATAGCCTATCAAACCATTCCGAAAACCTATGAATCCAACAGGAGATCAAAGAGAAGAAAAACAACAATTCTAGAAACAGAAAATCGACCACTTTCTAAAAGGTAGGACCAGTGGTGAAGTGAATCCAATGCAATGGGAAGATAGATCCTAGGGGCCGGCTCCCGGCAAGCGGTGCAGCACAAAATCAGGACTTTTAAAAGTTTGCTCCATGCAGGGAGATTGCTCCAGAGGATAAACTGGGGTGAAGACCTCACGGGGAAAGCGTGGACTCAGGTCCCACAGGGTCACAGAATGATCGGGGGTGTCTGAGTGTCGCACAGCTCACAGGTATTAGAGCGGGGAAGCCGGCTGCGGAGACAGAGCCAAGGTTCCCTAGAGCCGTGGTCTGTGACAGAGCCCGGTGCTCTGTGAAATGGGCCGGTGCTCTGTGCAAGGGGTCCCCACAAGATCCGGGGAGATTCCAACCCGGGAGAGCTCAGGGAACTACGGGGTTCGGAGACTCCAGGTGGGACTCTGCCAGAGACAGAAATGCTTGGTCACAGGCTAGGTGAGCTTGGAGCTCTCCCAGAAGCCAGTGAGACGGGACTGATTACGCACGATTTTCTCTGAGCACAGTCTCCGAGTGCGCGAACGGAGGCTGGGGAGAAGGAAGTGATTAAACGCTTTTCTCTGAAGGCGCACTGAAGACTGGGGCCCCTAGCTCTCGGCTCCTCTGAACCGGAGATTGGGAGGCCGACATTTTCATTCCCGTCCTCCGGAACTCTACTGAAAGTGTACAGGGAACAAAAGCTCCTGAAAGCGAACCTGAGAGGATTACTTAGCCCGGCCCCTGGTAAGGGAGGTGCAATTCCGCCTGGGGCAGAGACACTTGGGAATCACTACAACAGGCCCCTCCCCCAGAAGATCAAAGAAATCCAGCCAAAGAAATCTCCTTGTTCACTTAACAAGGAGAACAGCGGATTCTTATCTGGACAAAATGACAAGGCGGAAAAACTCACCACAAAAAAAAAAAAAAAAAAAAGAACAAGAGGCAGGACCAAAGGCTAGGGACCTAATCAATACAAACATTGGTAATATGTCAGATCTGGAATTAAGGACAACGATTCACAAGGTTCTAGCCAGTCTCGAAAAAGGCATGGCAGATATTAGAGAAACCCTGTCAGGAGAAATAAAAGCCCTTTCTGGAGAAATAAAAGAACTAAAATCTAATCAAGTTGAAATAAAAAAAGCTATTAATGAGGGGTAATCAAAAATGGAGGCTCGTACTGCTAGGATAAATGAGGCAGAAGACAGAATTAGTGATATAGAAGACCAAATGACAGAGAATAAAGAAGCAGAGCAAAAGAGAGACAAACAACTACTGGACCACGAGGGGAGAATTCGAGAGATAAGTGATACCATAAGACGAAACAACATTAGAATAATTGGGATTCCAGAAGAAGAAGAAAGAGAAAGAGGAGCAGAGGGTATACTGGAGAGGATTATTGTAGAGAATTTCCCTAATATAGCAAGGGGAACAAGCATCAAAATCCAGGAGGTGCAAAGAACACCCCTCAAAATCAACAGGAATTGGTCCACACCTCGCCATCTAATAGTAAAATTTACAAGTCTTAGCGACAAAGAGAAAATCCTGAAAGCAGCATGGGACAAGAAGTCTGTAACATACAATGGTAAAAATATTAGATTGGCAGGAGACTTATCCACAGAGACCTGCAGGCCAGAAAGAACTGGCATGATATATTCAGAGCACTAAACCAGAAAAACATGCAACCAAGAATACTTTATCTAGCTAGGTTATCATTGAAAATAGAAGGAGAGATAAAAAGCTTCCAGGACAAACAAAAACTGAAAGAATTTGTAAACGCCAAACCAGCTCTACAGGAAATATTGAAAGGGATCCTCTAAGCAAATAGAGACCCTAAAAGTATTAACAGAAATGAACAGAGACAATATACAGTAACAGTCACCTTACAGGCAATACAATGGCACTAAATTCATATCTCTCAATAGTTACCCTGAACGTAAATAGGCTAAATGCCCCAATCAAAACACACAGGGTTTAAGAATGGATTAAAAAAAAAAAAAAAACATCCATATGGTGCCTACAAGAAACTCATTTTAGACCTGAAGACACATCCAGATTGAAAGTGAGAGGGTGGAAAACAATTTACCATGCTCATGGACATCAGAAGAAAGCTGGGGTGGCAATCCTCATATCAGATCAATTAGATTTTAGGCCACAGACTAGAATAAGAGATGAGGAAGGACACTATATCATACTCAAAGGGTCTGTCCAACAAGAAGATCTAACAATTTTAAATATCTATGCCCCTAACATGGGAGCAGCCAACTATATAAACCAATTAATAACAAAATCAAAGAAACACATTGACAATAAAACAATAATAGTTGGAGACTTTAACACACCCCTCACTGAAATGGACAGATCATCCAAGCAAAAGATCAACAAGGAAATAAAGGTCTTAAATGGCACACTGGACGAGATGGACATCACAGATATATTCAGAACATTCCATCCCAAAGCAACAGAATACACACTCTTCTCTAGGGCCCATGGACCATTCTCCAGAATAGATCACATCCTGGGTCATAAAACAGGTCTCAACCGGTATCAAAAGACTGGGATCATCCCCTGCATATTTTCAGACAACAATGCTCTGAAGCTATAACTCAATCACAAGAGGAAATTTGGAAAGAGCACAAATACATGGAGACTCAAAAACATCCTTCTAAAGAATGAATGGGTCAACCAGGAAATTAAAGAAGAATTGCAAAAAATCATGGAAACAAATGATAATGAAAACAAAACGGTCCAAAATCTGTGGGACACAGTAAAGGCAGTCCTGAGAGGAAAACATATAGCGATACAAGCCTATCTCAAGAAACAAGAAAGGTCTCAAATACACAACCTAACCCTACACCTAAAGGAGCTCGAGAAAGAACAGCAAGAAAGCCTAAACCCAGGAGGAGAAGAGAAATAAATAAGATCAAAGCAGAAATCAATGAAATAGAAACAAACAAACAACAAAAACAAAACAAAACAAAACAAAACAAAACAAAAAAAACAATAGAACAAATCAATGAAACTAGGAGCTGGTTCTTTGAAATAATTAATAAGATTGATAAACCCCTGGCCAGATTTATCCAAAAGAAAAGAAAAAGGACCCAATTAAATAAAATCATGAACGAAAGAGGAGAGATCACAACCAACACCAAAGAAATACAAACAATCAAAAGAACATATTATGAGCAACTCTATGCTGACAAATTTGACAATCTGGAGGAAATGGATGCTTTCCTAGAGACATATAAACTGCCAAAACTGAACCAGGAAGAAATAGAAAACCTGAATAGGCCCATAACCAGTAAGGAGATTGAAACAGTCATCAAAAATCTCCAAACAAACAAAAGCCCAGGGCCAGATGGCTTCCCAGGGGAATTCTACCAAACATTTAAGGAATAATTAATTCCTATTCTCCTGAAACTGTTCCAAAAAATAGAAATGGAAGGAAAACTTCCAAACTCATTTTATGAGGCCAGCATCACCTTGATCCCCAAACCAGACAAGGATGCCATCAAAAAAGAGAATTACAGACCAATATCCTTGATGAACATAGATGCGAAAATTCTCACCAAAATACTAGCCAATAGGATCCAACAGTACATTAAAAGGATTATTCACCACGACCAAGTGGGATTTATTCCAGGGCAGCAGGGTTGGTTCAACATCCGCAAATCAATCAATGTGATACAATACATTAAAAAAAGAAAGAACAAGAACCATATGATACTCTCAATAGATGCTGAAAAAGCATTTGATAAAGTGCAACATCCCTTTCTCATCAAAACTCTTCAAAGTGTAGGGATAGAAGGCACATACCTCAATATTATCAAAGCCATCTATGAAAAACCCACTGCAAGTATCATACCCAATGGAGAAAAACTGAGAGCTTTTCCGTTAAGGTCAGGAACATGGCAGGGATGTTTGCTATCACCACTGCTCTTCAACATAGTACTAGAAGTCCTAGCCTCAGCAATCAGACAACAAAAAGAAATTAAAGGCATTCAAATCGGCAAAGAGAAAGTCAAACTATCGCTCTTTGCAGATGATATGATACTATATGTGGAAAACCCAAAAGGCTCCACTCCAAAACTGCTAGAGCTTGTACAGGAATTCAGTAAAGTGTCAGGATATAAAATCAATGCACAGAAATCAGTTGCATTTCTTTACACCAACAACAAGACAGAAGAAATAGAAATTAAGGAGTAAATCCCATTTACAATTACACCCAAAACTATAAGATACCTAGGAATAAACCTCACCAAAGAGGCAAAGAATCTATACTCAGAGAACCATAAAGTACTCATGAAAGAAATTGAGGAAAACACAAAGAATTGGAAAAATATCCCATGCTCATGGATTGGAAGAATAAATATTGTGAAAATGTCTATGCTACCTAAAGCTATCTACACCTTTAATGCAATGCCTATCAAAATCCCATCCAATTTTTTCAAATATATGGAACAAATAATCCTAAAATTTATATGGAACCAGAAGAGACCTCAAATAGCCAAAGGAATATTGAAAAAGAAAGCTAAAGTGGGTGGCATCACAATTCCAGACTTCAAGCTCTCCTACAAAGCTGTCATCATCAAGACAGTATGGTACTGGCACAAAAATAGACACATAGATCAATGGAAGAGAATAGAGAGCCCAGAAATAGACCCTCAACTCTATGGTCAACTAATCTTCGACAAAGCAGGAAAGAATATCCAATGGAAAAAAGACAGCCTCTTCAACAAATGGTGTTGGGAAAATTGGACAGCCACATGCAGAAAAATGAAATTGGTCCATTTCCTTATTCCGCACACGAAAATAGACTCAAAATGGATGAAGGACCTGTACGTGAGAAAGGAATCCATCAAAATCCTTGAGGAGAACACAGGCAGCAACCTCTTCGACCTCAGCCGCAGCAACTTCTTCCTAGGAACAACGCCAAAGGCAAGGAAAGCAAGGGGAAAAAATGAACGACTGGGACTTCATCAAGATCAAAAGCTTTTGCACAGCAAAGGAAATAGTCCACAAAACCAAAAGACAACTGACAGAATGGGAGAAGATAATTGCAAACGACATATCAGATAAAGGGCTAGTATCCAAAATCTACAAAGAGCTTAACAAACTCAACACCCAAAGAACAAATTATCCAATCGAGAAATGGGCAGAGGACATGAACAGACATTTCTGCAAAGAAGACATCCAGATGGCCAACAGACACATGAAAAAGTGCTCCAGATCACTGGGCACCAGGGGAATACAAATCAAAACCACAATGAGATACCACCTCACACCAGTCAGAATGGCTAAAATGAACAAGTCAGGAAATGACAGATGCTGGCGAGGACGTGGTGAAAGGGGAAACCTCCTACACTGTTGGTGGGAATGCAAGCTGGTGCAACCACTCTGGAAAACAGCATGGAGGTTCCTCAAAAAATTGAAAATTGAGCTACCTTGTGACCCAGCAATTGCACTACTGGGTTTTTACCCTAAAGATACAAACATAGTGATCCGAAGGGGCACGTGTACCTGAATGTTTATAGCAGCAATATTCACAATAGCCAAGTTATGGAAAGAACCTAGATGTCCATCAACAGATGAATGGATAAAGGAGAAGTGGTATATATATACATTGGAATACTATGCAGCCATCAAAAGAAATGAAATCTTACCATTTGCGACGACATGGATGGAACTAGAGCGTATTATGCTTAGCGAAATAAGTCAACTGGAGAAAGACAACTATCACATGATCTCCCTGATATGAGGAAGTGGAGATGCAACTGGGTTGGGGGTTAAGGTGTAGGAAAAGAAAAAAATTGAAACAAGATGGGATGGGGAGTGAGACAAACCAAAAGAAACTCTTAATGTCATAAAACAAACTGAGGGGGGTAGTGGGGAGAGGGGTTGGGAGAGGGGGGTGGGGTTACATTATATGTTTAAATAAAAAATGCTTAAATTAAAAAAAAAAAAAAAAAAGAATGAGTCTGGAGGTTTTCGGCATGCTTTCCTGATTAAAAAACATCAAAGTGCAGGGATAAAGGGAACATTCCTCAACTTCATCAAATCTATCTGTGAAAAACCCATAGCAAATATAATTCTCAAGAGGGAAAAACTGACAGCCTTTCCTTTTAGATCAGGAAAACGACAAGGATGTCCACTCTTGCCACTGTTGATCAACATGATATTTTCTTCTGTGCCCTCATAATTCCCCCCTTTTTTTACTGCCTCTTAATGGACACCCCACAGCCTAGCCCTTATACATAGTTTTATGTACGTGTATCTCATTAATTTGGGAGCTCTTTGAAGGTAGGATTACCTTAACCTCTGTGTATATCCAATCATGAAGCTAGTTAATTCATGTAAATGTGCACATTCATGTAATTTGTATTATTAGGGGCTCGATAAATAAAATGTTGAACTGAATTTAACTGCCCTATTTGCCCACTTCCTACTGGGTGTATCGAGGTTGAGCAAACCAGGACAGCTTCGGCAAGTGTGAATCTGAATTAGATTCTAATCAGAGTTTAGGATAGACTTGAAGCAGTAAACCATAGGATTGAAGGAATTGTATCTCTCATGACCTTCTGGACAGGCTGAGGGTATAGAGCCAAATTCAAACATTTGAGTCATGTTACTGATATTACTAATGATCTTTTTACCCAGATGGCCCCCAAGAAGATCATTTCAATAATTCTATTTCCCCAAACTTGTTTCCCTACTTCTGTACCAAGGGTGTTACCTCCTTAAGAAAACTGAACTCCAACAGGTAGGAAAAGAAAGATTAGAAATGACTTTGGAAGTGATAAGTGAATTTTTATCTTCCCCTTAATACTTATTTTTATAATACAAATTTTTAAAAGGTTCACATCTTTAATTTTTTGATGTTACATAAATTATTTCATAATGTAAAATAGTATTAGATGGTTTACAGGAATTCCCTCCTTAACATACAACATATACTATAATACACATTTTTAATAAAGATATCTGCCCTTTATTTCTGACAGGTGGATTAATGAGGTAATGTATTGGAAAGAATATTTGGCAACTTCCAAAGACTATGCCACATAAAACTATTATTCTAAGAATAAAAATACAGCCAGCTGCTTCAGTTGCCCCTGTTCCATGTCTTTTAATGGAAGGAATTTATAAACTTGGATTCATATCCTGGAGCCAACTCCTAAGTCCAGCTGTAGTAATGTCACAGCTGAGTCAGGGTGTTTGGGGGGACCATCCTCCCATCCCCAGGATCTCCTCTCCAGTGCTAGGGCCACCCATTAGTTGGACCTTTGCCTGCCTCATATCAATTATGCTCTCAATCATAGGAAAAAAAAAAACATGTTTCTTCAGGTGTTTCTGGAGGCTACACATTCTTGATTTTTCAATCATATGGTACTTCATTATCTTCTGTGAACATTGCTTTTGTAGCCAGAATTGTTCTAGGAAATAGAGTGCCCTGGCTAAAAGTGAGTCCTGGAGTCTTTCAACTACTAAAAGGGCAACTGATGCTTTAGTAGTAGCTGGCCCTCCAAACTTTGCAATACCCGACAAGGAAAACAGTCTTACAAAAACAGGATCATGATAATAGCAAACACTTCCTTAGTACTATATATATATATATATATATATATATATATATATATATATTTCCTGCACCACTCTAAATTATTTCTAGCTATACAAATTTAGTCAATTCAAACTACAACACTGCTAGGTAGATATTTTATTAAACCCTTTATATATATGATGAGGGTGGGACACAGAGAAATAAATACCTTTCCCAAGATCATATAGCTATGCAGTAGTAGTTCTAGCATCTGAATCCAAATAGTATGGTGTCAGACTCATAAATACTAGGCTCTTTATTCATAGAAAAGGAATATAAAAAGCAAAAGACAAACTCCAAAATCTCATTATAGCAAGTAATTTCAACTATTTTCTCCTCATTAATACTCTTTGATGATGTAGTGTTGTCATCTAGGTCTTATCTCCTACTGTCTTTCTGGTAATGACCAGCAGTCAAATGGAAAAAAAGGGGAAAAATGTCCTATTTTCCTTTCTTCTTTCCTTCCTTCCCATATTTATTTACTGAACCTTAATACTTACTAGTAATTGACTTCCGAGTGGATAAGGAGCATAAGTAATGTCCAGAAAAGGATCACAATCTACAGGTGCAACATATAAATAGTAGGTCAAAGTTGTAGAGTGGAAATATAAAGAAAATTGCCTTTTGCAGAAACACTGGGGAAGAATAGTTAATTCTGCTTGGTGTTCCAGAAAGAAAAAGAGAAAGAAAGGAAAAAGAGTTTGAGAAAAGTCCAGAAGTAGGTATTAATCCAAATAATTGAAAACTCTTTCAATGCAGTGGTTACTTATACAGAATCTACTGGGAATCTAGCATTATATAATGTGTCAAATGAATATTAAACATAATATGACACGTCCTTACCTCTAGAAGTATACAATATTCCTAAGAAGGAGAAGTTTTACTAGTAAAATTGTTAGAAGTCCATCATTAAGTGCCAAATTCATCATGTAGTCAATAAATGCAATAGAAGGTAAAAGAAAGGATCTATAAAGATAGTCACAAAGAAGTTCATGAGGATAGGACCTCATTATATGTGTTTTGTGTCCTAGCCTTACTATGACTCTAACTTATTTACCTCCTCTTCTTTCCTCTCAGCTGAATTTTTTTCCCATTTTGTTATAGTTATTTTTTATGCCAATTCAAATATTTTTCTTTTTTTTTTTTTTGATGAAAGGGTAAGTAAATGGAAGGAAAGAAAGAGGGAGGGGAGAATGGCAAGTCTCTTCATTAGCCCTTGAAGCTTATTATGCTATAAGCTATGCAGTCCCATAGCATACAATTATGTTGACACTACATAACCCTCAGCTCTACCACTCATAGGCATGTGACCTTGGACAAGTTGTTTCTTAAAAAAAACCTTGAAAGGAAAGTTTGGAACTGCTTTCTATACTGAGATTTTGAATGTTTTTGTATATTGCTTTTCTATGCCCCTTGTTTCATGAACCATGTACTGAGGCCTCAGGTTCCTCGTCTATAAAATGGAAATAATAAGAAAACCTTCTTCAGTAGGTGTATTGGGAAGATAAAATGAGCGAATTGCATTAAAATGTTCTGGGAAGCCTCTACACGTAATTATTTATTAGTCATTCAACAGCTATTTCCTGAACATTTGCTATATTCCAAGAATTGAGCTAAATCCTGGGAATATATAAATAAACAATTTACAGTCCCTATGTTCCAATATTTCACAGTCTAATGGGAAAAACTCTAAGCAAATTATTTTAATATAGCTTGGTATTTGCTATATGAGCAGTATGTACAAGCATATATTCATGATATACTTTTCTAGCATGGCATACGAATGCATTCACTTTTTACTAGCTATATCAAACCACTGGCTGAAACTGAACTTGTGGTTAATTAAAACTTACAGATTTTGTCCTAGGAACCACTGTTTATTCAAGTCCTCTTCTTCCTATAACATGTACTCAAATTTATGTGTGTTTTTTTCTGTATAATATTTCATCTTCTTTAAGCATATTGTTTTAACTTTTCAGGATGGCTTGAAGTCTAAGTGTCCTTGTGGACCCTAGCTCCCCCATCAAGGTTTGCCTATTCTGTAGATTCAATGAGCATGCCTTCCACATCTTCTCTAGATTTACTGAAGAATATAGTCATGAACAGGACCCCATAGCACCATGAAAGACAACCTTTCATGTAAATACCTAGTAATTAATTACCCTTTGGAAATGGAACCGATTCTAAATTTTACCTCTCTGTGCTATCAGTTGATCCATGTTTTTCAGTTTTGATCACCAGAATATTTAACTGAGGAGCCATGTTAGGTAAGAAGGAACCAAGCTTTTTTGTTAAAATTAAGACATATTATCTGTATAGTACTCCCTGGTCTACAATGAAGGAAAATAAACCCTTTTTTTATGGTTCATTCTGCCTCCTGACAATCACCACTTTCTTCTCTAGTATTAAAATGCCTAAAATCCCACCTCTCCAACTCTGCATCCCACTCCTTCCCACCTCCTAAATTGTGAGCTCTTCTAGGTCAGGACCCTATAACGTTTTGTCCATAGTACCTAGCATAGTTCCTGACATAGAACAGACAATCAATAAAGAATTGTTGAATAAATGAGTGAAACCATCTGTACTATTTGTTTTGGTTCAAGTTTTATCCAGGATGTTTCTTGTTAAATTGCAATAAGTATTCCATGCCCAGTATGTGATCACAGTTTGGAGTTTATTAAGTCATGGGTTATTAATAATAATACTACTATTAATAATGATCATTTCAGGCATTAACTTAAGAATGATGGTGTAATGTTAGTGGATAACAAAGGAAAAAATAGAGTGCAATTCCTGTTTAACTTCTTCCTTTTCAGGCAAAATTATCTCTGTGTTGAAAAGGATTGAATAAAATGGGTGAGGTAAATTTAGAGATTGTAAGAAATCATCTGCCACTCCCAGTGAGTTCACATTCCCTAGTGGATTAAAACCAAGGGACTCAGAAATCTTGCAGGCAAAATCACTGTATCAATACTGGTGAACTCTAAAGTAGAGAAGGAATCCTAGCAGATATAAGAAGCAAAGGTAAACAGAATTCTAATTTTCTAAAGGGGAAAGGAATTGGATTGGTATTTTATTTTATCTGTTCAAATTATTTATTTGTGTTTTATTTAAATCATTCTCTTTGTCTAGATTTGGTTATAATTATAAACATTATTTAATATTATAAAATGAGATGGGAATTTTCTTCAGTTTTTCCCACTGTTTTTTTTTTTATTTTATTTTTTTTAATTTTACTTATTTTTTATTTTTTTATTTTATTTAAGCTTTTTTTTTAATTTAAACATATAATGTAACCCCACCACTCTCTCCTGACCTCTCTCTCCCCCACCCCCTCAGTTTGTTTTATGACATTAAGAGTCTATTTTTGTTTGTCTCCCTCCCAATCCCATCTTGTTTAATTTTTTTCTTTTCCTACCACCTTAACTGCCACCCCCATTGCATCTCCACTTCCTCATATCAGGGAGATCATGTGATAGTTGTCTTTCTCCAGTTGACTTATTTCGCTAAGCATAATACACTCTAGTTCCATCCATGTTGTCGCAAATGGTAAGATTTCATTTCTTTTGATGGCTGCATAGTATTCCATTGTATATATATACCACTTCTTCTTTATCCATTCATCTGTTGATGGACATCTAGGTACTTTCCATAACTTGGCTATTGTGGACATTGCTGCTATAAACATTCGGGTACACGTGCCCCTTTGTTTTTTAATAAGATTTTCTATAAAACTGAAATGATGTATTCCTTAGATTCTGGTGGAAATCACCTATAAAATCATTCCAAAATGTTTTTCTATTCTAGGAAGATTGTTGATTACTGATGGAGTGTTGTGTTTTGTTTTGTTTTAATTACAGGACTCTTTAAGTTTTCTATTTTTCCTTGAGGAGTATGTTAATTTTGTATATGTTTAAATTTTATGGGCAAACTGTAAACATATTATTCTCTAGCTAACTCTATAATCCTGTATTATGGACACTTTTCATTCTTAAGAGTTTCTTTTACCTTATTTCAGGATCAGTTTTACCGAGGTGTGTCTGATAATTTTTGGCAATATTGATCTAAATAATGGTATTTTCATTTTCTGTTTTCTACTTTCTGCTTTTATGGTCTCATTACTTTTATTTTCTTTAGATTGGTTTTACTGTTCCTTTTCTAACTTCAGTTTTGCCATTAACTCATTAAATTTAACTTTCTTCTTTTTTGACAAAAAAAAAACCATTCAAAGCCTCAAAATTCTTAATATCTACTGTTTTAGCAATATCACACATCTTGAATCCTATTATTTTGTCCCCATTTAGTTCTAAGTATTTTATAAGATTTTATTTATTTATTTGCCAGAGAGAGAGAAAGATGACAAGTGGATAGAGAGGCAGAGAGAGTCGGGGGGAAGCAAACTCCCTGTTGAGCAGAGAGCCAGATGTGGGACTGGATCCCACATCCCTGAGATCATGACCTGAGCTGAAGGTAGAGGCTTAACCCACTGAGCCACCCAGTTGCCCCCTAAGTATTTTCTCAGTTTTTTGGAGGGGAAGATTAGTTTATACTTCAATTACAGTGTAGGCATGATATAGTCTGTAGGATCCTGATCCCTTGATAGTTGAGGGGTGGTTTCTTCTGCCTAGAATGTGCTCAGTATTTGTAAATACTTCTTGTGTGCTTCGGAGAAACTTGGTGGATCCTCATTATTTATAGATTTCATATGTGTGAGTTGACCTACTCACAACAATTTATTTGAAAGGCCAAAATCAATACCCCTGGTGCTTTTGTAGTCATTCGTGGACACTCACATATCAGTGAAAATGTTGAATTGCCCAAGGTGCACATTCTCTGTTGAGGTCAAACAAGGTGACAGTCAGTCTTTTTTGTTTCAGCTCTCATATACTATGGAGGTAAATTTTTTAGAATCTACTTAGTGTCATAGTTTTGCAATTTTGTGCTTTCTGATGGTGGTTTTTCGATCTAAAATGGCCTCTAACCATAGTGCCCCAGTCCTCTCTGGTGTCCCAGAGTGTAACTAAAGTATGAGTTACAGTGCTTTTGGCATTACGTCCAGTGCTAGTGAATCAACCGTTTATATTGAATCAGTTGCCTTTAAACAGAATGCACATAAAAATGAGCTTACATATTGTTGACCACTTGATAAAAATATGATCAGAAGCTTACAGGAATTTATCCTCATATTTCTCCCTGGACCACTGATTCGGTATTCACAATATGTTTTTGAGTAGAGGTAGGTAGTGATGGGCAAATTAGATAAATGGGATCCACAAACATAAACTTTCACTTTTAACATAAATAAATCATAGAGGTGAGAATACAGCATCAGGATTATGATAAATAACATATCAATAACATTTTATGGTGACAGATGATGACAACACTTACCATGGTAATCACTGAATAAAGTACAGAATTGTCAAATCAGTATGTTGCATACCTGAAACTAATAAAACACTGTGGTCAATTATATTTCAATAAATCTTTTAAAAAATGGTAAGAGATAAAAAGTGCTGCTGTGACATCCTAGACCATAACCACCGCCAAGAACAACAATCAACCATGCATACTTGCTCATGGTTGGGTAAAGATTTCTAAAAGATTTAAAACAGAACAAGTGGGCAGAGTGTCAAAAACATGGAAAATCTGGAAAACAGCTGGTCATTTCAGAAGGTCTCCTAACCTATAAGATTAAGAAGGTCCACTTGAAGTAGATTGATTAATGCATCAGCATCTTACTTTGAGGGATATTTCTAGTGACTGGCTCTAGGGCACCTTCAACGTATTTATCATGGTATGAATAAGAACAGTTAGAGGATATGTTCTTAGAAACTTGTCTAACCCTTCTAGTTTCCTATTTTTTTTCACCTTTTTGATCTATCTATTTAAACTCTACCTGTATTCACTTATCCCTGATATTCTTCTTCATCCAAGGCTGGCCAAAGAGTGAAAAACAATTCCACTGTTCTCTTGCTATTTCTAGGGACTGGTATACAAATCCTCTTGTTTTAAAGATTTTGAGTATCATTGCTATATGGAAATACGAAACAAATCGGAGACAGTAGCCATGATTTTCCAAAGAGCTATAGTTATTATCTGTAGTGTGTGTTATCTGAATATTAAGCCTAGACCAAGTATTGTGCAAAGTGCATCCAGGGACATGAAGACAATAAGATGATTACACTCCCTTCAAGCAAGCTGATGCTTCTTCCTTCATTAGAGTTCGTGATATATGCTTGGAGACCAACAATCCTTGAGGCATTCCTCCCAAAGCCGACTTATGAGTATTGGCTTTACTGAGTCCCTCAAGCTTGTGTGATTCTCATTACAAAGGATCTCAGTACCGTGAAGGAACACTCCTTGGGCATTTCTTCAGCACAATTCACCAATGTATAGATGACCAACCTATACACACCAATCACCACCACTACTGCCACCAATAATAACAACTTGTAGGCAACTTGAACCTAGTAGAGAAAGCAAATATAGAAATTGAAAAGCCTTAGGATCCAGACTTCAAACCCAAATATAATAAAGTAAATGTAGAAAGATATCTACAGGGCAAGGCTAAAAAATGGACGATATTTGATTATTCAATTATGCAATCTATGTACCAGTTTACCTTGTTTATTTTTTTTTATTTTTTTAAATATTTTATTTATTTATTTGTTAGAGAGAGAGAGATCTAGCACAGGCAGACAGAGTGGCAGGCAGAGGCAGAGGAAGAAGCAGGCTCCCTGCCGAGCAAGGAGCCTGATGTGGGATTCGATCCCAGGACGCTGGGATCACGACCTGAGCCGAAGGCAGCCGCTTAACCAACTGAGCCACCCAGGCGTCCCTACCTTGTTTATTTTTAGGAATAATTACTTGAAAGCTACATTGTGGGCTTAAGAAGGAAGGAATGGGTATACAGTCTTAGCTGAAGTTGAAAAGATCTCTGGAGATGAATCGTGTGATGTTTGCACATTGACACAAATGCACTTAATACCATCAAACCACACACTAAAAATCATTAAAATGGTAAATTTTAGGGTGTATGTATCTTACCATAATTAAAAAAATCAAAAAGGAAGAAAACTATACCAAATGTTGAAGACAAGGCAAATACTTAATTTTGAAATTTCATTTGCATCGCATAGGATTCTGTCCTCCACTCTCTAATCCTCTCTGTATCCTCTCTAGGTGATCACATCTAGTCCCAAATGTTTTAAGATAGAGAATTTGACATGTTTAGTTTTGTTTCAGGAATTCTTAAACTTTGGTTCTTTGAACCCTTTGGCAGCCTGATAAAGCCATTCACAGGATAACATTTTTATTTTTTTATTTTTATTTTTTTTAAATTTTATTTATTTATATATTTGACAGAGAGAGATCACAAGTAGGCAGAGAGGCAGGCAAAGAGGGAGGAGGAAGCAGGCTCCCTGCTGAGCAGAGAGCCTGATGCGGGGTTCAATCCCAGGACCCTGAGATCGTGACCTGAGCCAAAGGCAGAGGCTTTAACCCACTGAGCCTCCCAGGTGCCCCACACAGGATAACATTTTTAAATGTATAAGATAAAACAGAGTATTGCAAAAAATAAATTGTATTGAAATTTATTGATCAAATATAATAATATTTATTATATTGCAATGAAACATATTTCTTTTTTAACTAATTTAAGCAATGTGACATAGGAGTAGACCTAATAAACACCATGTATAATATCCAAGGTATCTGCAACTATAATAAGGGCTTAACTCTCTAATTTTCACTGGTGAATATACCACAAGTATTGCTAATATTACTATGGTTTATTGCCTATAATTATAAGTGAGGGAAATAAAAAATTTTAATTTAAATATATACAATAAAGCATAAGGTAATAAATCACGATGAAGTGGGATTTATCCTAGGAAAATAGGACTAGATTACAGTTTATACAAACAATAACTATAAGGTACCACACTCAAAATGAAGGAGGAAAGCACATAATTATCTCGATAGAGGAAAAACACCAGAAGCATTTGATGAAATACAGCATCTCCTCATGATTTAAAAATAAAACTTTCTTCAAACTTGAAATAGAAAGAAATGTTCTCAAACTGATAGAGGGCATCTATGAAATGACCTATAGATAATACCACAATGAATGATGAAATATCCAACACTTTCCTCCTCCAACCAGGAAGAAATAAAGGATATTTGTTCTTACCACTTTCAGTCAACATTGTTTTAGAGATCCTAGTCAGTAAAATTGGCAATAAAATAAAGACATAAATGTTAGACATGAAGGTATATAGCTTAATTCATAAATGATTAAGTATATAAACAATCTAAAAAAATCTTAAAAATAGCTACCAGAACGGATGACTAAGTTCAGCAATGTTGCAGTATGCAAGGTCAAAACACACACACACACACACAATTGCATTTCTATACACTAGCAACAATCAATTTAAAAGTAATGAAAATTTTATCATTTGCAATAGCTCTAAAATATGAAATACTTAAAATATTATAAGACCTGAAGAAAAAAAAACTGTATAAAAAACTACATATTCTAGAGGGAGGCTGGGAAGATGGCAGAGCAGGAGGACTTGAAGCTCACCTGATCCCATAGATATAACTAAATAACACTTAGATCAGCATAAATTACCCTGAATACAACCTGAAGACTGGCAGACCAAACTCCACAACTGAAGGTAGGGAACAGGCAACATGGAAGAGGGGAGGAAGGGTGGAGAAACCCTGGGGAGCTAAAAGAGCCCCAGATATCTGCAGCCAGGAGAGAGCCAGGTGCAGGGAGGAGAGATGTGAACAGACTATTACACTGGGAGCCCAGACTGTGAAGAAAAATCACCATAACATTTGGCTTTAGAAGCAAGAGGGGCCAAATTTCATCATTCCTTAGAACCAGCAGGTCCTAAAGCCTGGAATATTGAAAAACCAGAGGCCTGGATTCTGGGAGAAGGCAGCATGAAAAGCAGCCATTGGAGACCCAGGATAAAAGCAGCAGTGTGAAAAACGCCTGAGGCATATGGGAGATAGGGACATGTATTCATCTAAGAGCATGTCCTCAGAGTCAGGGATCCCAGGGAGACCCTGCAGGAACAAAGGAGCTAAGAAGTGTCACTTACCTGCCTTGCCCCTCAGCATAAACACCTGGCCACCACAGGAACCAGCACAGTGAAGATACTTACTACCTAACTGGCTTACACCAAGCCTCAGGCCCTCTTTGGCAGATCTCTGCTTTCCAGCCACACTTGCCTCAGTCCCAGAGCTGCTGGACCCTTCCCCCAGAAGACCCACATAATCCTAGCCAAAACTGTACCTCCCCACACCTGCGTTGTGGGGCCTTGGTCCAGGGATGGCAGAGGTGGCAGCAGGCCCAGCAGAAGCCTGAGGTGCTCGACGGTAAAACTCATGTCCAGCTCACACAGCCCCAGTTCTGGAAGTGGCAGCAGGTCTCATTTCACAAGAAACCCAGCAAGCAGCTTGTTCAAACCATACAAACCACCCCAGCCAGGGACCAAACACTGCCCACAACAGGCAGAGTCAGCCTCTGCTGCTGACCAGACTGAAGAAAAAAAAAAAAAAGCAGCCAGGAAACAATAGCAGGTGGAATGCAATACACATAGGAGATACCCCCTAAAGTTCCAGGTCCTGGGAACAGGGGCACAGCACTGCAGGACACTGTAACACCTCTTCTTCATAAGACCAGTACCATCAGGATCAGGAGACAGGGCTCACTTTCCTACAAAGAGAAAGAGACAAACAAAATGAGGAGAGAGAGGAATATATCTGAGATGAAGGAATAGGACAAAACCACGGCAAGAGAGCTAAACAAAATGGATATAAAGAATATGACCAAGAGGGACACCTGGGTGACTCAATGGGTTAAGCCTCTTCCTTTGGCTTAGGTCAAGATCTCAGGATCCTGGGATCGAGTCCTGCATCTGGCTTTCTGCTCGGTGGGGAGCCTGCTTCCCTCCCTCTCTCTGCCTGCCTCTCTGCCTACTTGTGATCTCTTTCTCTGTCAGATGCATACATAAAACCTTAAAAATAAAGAAAAAAAATAATATGACCAAGAGAGAATTTAAAGTAGGGATCATAAAGTTACTCAGTGGACTTGAGAAAAAAGTGGAGAACATCTAGAGACCCTTAAAAAAAGAGCCAGTCTGAGATGAATAACACAATAAATGAAATTAAAAATATACCAAATAGAAAAAAAAATAGCAGGTTAGGGAAGCAGAGGAACAAATTAATGCCCTGGAGGAGAGAGTAATGGAAGTAATCAAACTGGACAAAAGAAGGAAAAAAAAGAATTATTCAAAGTGAGAATAACTTGGGGGAATTCAGTGACTCCATCAAGTGTAATAACACTTATATTACAGGATTCCCAGAAGAAGATAGAGAAAGAGGGCAGAAAATTTATTTGAAGATATAATAGCCGAAACCTTTCCTAATTTGCAGAAGGAAAGAGATACCTACATGCATGAAGGACAGAGATCCTTCAAAAGAATCAACCCAAGGAGGTCCAGACCAAGGCACAGGGCAATTGAAATGTCAAAAAGTAGTGATCAAGAAAAAGAAAATGTTTAGGGTCAAAAGAGAAAAGAAGACAGTTACATACCAGGGAAACCCCATAAGGTTGTGGGTGGATTTTTCATTAGAAAGTTTGCAGTCCAGAAGTAATGGCAGGATATATTCAAAGTTCTGAAAGGAAAAATGTTCAGCAAATAATACTCTGCCATGCAAGTCTATTATTCAAAATAGAAGGATAGATAAAGAGTTTCTCAAACAAAAACTAAAGGAGTACATGTCGATTAAACCAGCTCTAAGAAATGTTAAAGAGAACTCCTTAAATGGAAGAGAAAGACAATAAGTAAGCATATAAAAAGCAGGAAAAGCAAAGGCAATAAAAATAAGTATATGTGCAAAAATCAGTCCAGGGATTCACAAAATAAAAAGATGTAAAATATAATACCACATACCTCAAAAGTGGGGAGGAGATGAGTAAAGAATGGGTTCAACCATCAACTTTGTACACACTGCTATATACAGAAAATGTAAAATACCAACCAAGAGTTACCACAAACTGCAAACCAATAATAAGCATGCAAAGAATAAAGAGACTGGAATTCAAGTACATAAAGCTGGCAGACCACGAAATAGAGAAAGAGAAAAAAGGTCATGGATAAACAACAAATCCAATCACAAAAAAGTGATAAGATGGCAATAAATACATATCTATCAATAATTACTTTGAATGTAAGTGGATTATATGCTCCAATCAAAAGACAGATGGTGAGATAATAGATTAAAAAAAAAACAAAACAAACAAACAAAAAAAACAAGATCCATCTATATGCTGCCTACAAAGACTGATTTCAGACCAAAAGATACCAGGAGATTGAAAGTGAGGCAATGAAGAAACACTTCTCATGCAAATGGATCTCAAAAGAAAGCAGGGATATCAATACATATATTGGACAAAGTAGATTTTAAAACAAAGACTGTAATATGAGACATAGAAAAGCACTATAAGATAACAAAAAGGAACAATCCAACAAGAAGATATAAGAATTCTTATATTGTAAATATTTATGCACTCAACACAAGAGTACCAAATATTTAAAAACAGTTAATGACAAACATAAAGGAGCTGCTAGAAATAATAAGGGACTTTAACACTGTACTTATATCGGTGAATAGATCATCTAGACAATAAATCAATAAGGAAAGAGTAGCAATGACACTTTGGACCAGATAGATTTAATAGATATATCCAGAACTTTCCATTCTAAAACAGCGGAGTAGACATTCTTTCCAAGTGCACATAGAGCATTCTCCAGAAGAGATGACATACTAGGCCACTGTTCAAGTGTCAACATATCAAAGTTATACTGTGCACCTTTTCTTGGCATGATGCCATGGAACTAAAAAAACCCAAAGATAAAGATGTGGTGAAAAGAAGGGCCACCTGTGCCCCAGCGTTCATAGCATCAATGGCCACATTTGCCAAACTGTGGAAAGAACCAAGATGCCCTTCAATGGACAAATGGTTAAAGAAGATGAAGAAGATATGGTCCATATTTACAATGGAGTATGATGCCTCCCTCAGAAAAGATGAATACTCAACTTTTGTATCAACATGGATGGGACTGGAACAGATTATGCTGAGTGAAATAAGTCAAACAGGGAAAGTCAATTATCATATGGTTTCACTTACTTCTAGATCATAAGGAAGAACACGGAAGACAATGGGAGATGGAGAAGAGAACTGAGTTGGAGCAAATCCGAGGGGTTGATGAATCATGAGAGACTGTGAACTCTGAGAAATAAGCTGAGGGTTTTGGAAGGGGGGAAGTGGACAGTGGGGAGAGCTGGTGGTGAGTATTACAGAAGGCACATGTTGCATGGAATACTGGGTGTGGTGCATAAACAATGAATTTTGGAACACTGAAAAAATAATAAAATAAAAAAAAATAAAAATCAACCACTTGAAAAAATCTGGAAAAGTATAAATGCATGGAGATTAAATAACATGCTACTTAATAATGAATAGGTCAAAAGAGAAATAAAAAATAGAAGTTAAAATTGATATGGAAACAAATGAAAGTTAAAACACTGCAGTCCAAAATCTTTGGGATGCAACAAAAGTGATTCTAAAATGGAGGTTCATAATAATGCCATCCTAGCTCAAGAAAGAAGGAAAATCTCAAATAAACAAACTAACCTTACAAGTAAAGCAGCTAGAAAACAACAAACAAAATCCAAACCCAGCAAAAGGAAAGAAATTATTAGATTAGATTAGAATAGATTCAACTAGAAATAAATGACAAAAAAACTAAAAAAACAAAAAATAGATCAGATCAATGAAACCAGCAGCTGGTTCTTAGGAAAGGTTAACAACAATGATAAACCACTAGCTAGACTCATTAAACAAACAAACAAACAAACAAAAGTTTGTGTGGGAGAGAAAGTGACAGAGACAGAGAAACAGAGGACTCAAATAGTATTACTAGGAAATGGTGATGGGTATTAATTAGGGCATGCATTGCATGGAGTACTGGGTTTGATGCATAAACAATCTTGGAACACTGAAAAAATAAAATTAAATTTCAAAAAATTACTAGGAAAAAATAGTAGTCAACATCACAGAAATACAATTTTAAGAGAATATGAAAACCTACAAGCTAAAAAGCCAGACAACCTAGAAGAAATGGATAAATTCCTGGGCACATATAACCTGCCAAAACTGAATCAGGAAGGAGTAGAAAACTTGAATAGACCAATAACCAGAAAATAAATTAAATCAGTATTGAAAAACGCCCAACAACAAAATCCCAGGAGCAGAAGGATTCACAGGTGAATTCTAACAAACATTTAAAAAAGAGTTAATACTTATTTTTCTCAAACTGTTCCAAAAAATAGCAAAGGAAGAAAAATTTGCAAACTCATTCTCTGAAGCCAACATTACCCTGATACCAAAACTAGATAAAGATACCACTAAAAAGGAGAACTATATGTCAATATCCCTGATGAGCATATATGGTAAAATCCTCAACAAAATAGTAGCAAACAAAATCCAACCATACATTAAAAAATAATAATAATCCACCACAAACAAGTGGGATTTATTCCCGAGTGGCAAGAGTGGCTCAATATTCACAAATCATTTGATGTGATATATCACATTAGTAAGAGAAATGAGAAGAATAATATCATCATTTCAATAGACGCTAAAAAAAACATTTGTCAAAGCACAACATCCTTTCGTGATCAAAATCCTCAACAAAGTAGGTTAAGAGGCAACATGCCTAACATAATAAAGGCCATTTATGAAAAATCCTTCATGGGGAAAAAAAACCTGAGAACTTGTCCCATAAGGTCAGGAGTAAGACAAGGACTCACCACTTTTCTTCAACATAGTACTGGAAGTCCTATCCACAGCAATCACAAAACAAAAATAAATAAAAGTCATCTAAAAGAAGAAGTCACACTTTTACTATTTGCATAAGACATGATACTCTACATAGAAAACCTGAAAGACTCCACCAAAAGCTGCTAGATCCAATAAACGAATTCATGAAAGATTCAGGATACAAAATCTATGTACATAAATATGTTCCATTACTTTACACACCAATAATGAAGCAGCAGAAAGAGAAATTAAGAAAATATTTACGGTTGCATATAAATATATATATATATATATATATATATATACCTATGTTAGATACCTAACCTAAGGATGTGAAAATCTGTACTCTGAAAACTGTGAAACACTAATGAAAGAAACAAAAGACAACACAAAGATATGTAAAATATTCCATGCTCATGGATTGAAAGAAGTATTGTTAAAATGTCTGTACTACCCAAAGCAACCTACACATTTAATGAAATCCCTATCAAAATGTCAGCATCACTTTTCAAGGAACTAGAAAAAATATTAAAATTTGTATGGGACCAAAAATATCCCAAGTAGCCAAAGCAATCTTAAAAACAAAGAACAATTCTGGATGTATCACAATCTTAGGTTTCAAGTTGTATGACAAAGCCGTAGTAGTCAAAAACAGTACCGAACTTGCACTGAAATAGACACATAGATCATTGGAACAGATTAGAAAGCCAAGGAATAGAACCACAATTAAATGGTCGATTAATCTTCAACATGGGAGGAAAGAATATGTAATGGGAAAACATAGTCTCTTCAACAAATCGTGTTGATAAAATTGGAAAGCAATATGCAGAAGAATGAAACCGGGCCACTTTCTTGTACCATAAAGAAATATAAATTCAAAATGGATGAAGGACCCAAATGTGAGACATGAAACAATAAAAAAATACTAGAAGAGAGTACAGGCAATATTTCCTGACATCAGCTATAGCAATATTTTTCCAGATATGTCTCTTGAGGCAAGGGAAACAAAAGCAAAAATAAACTATGGGGACTACAACAAAATGAAAATCTTTTGCACAATAAAAGCAACAATAATAAAAAGAAAAGACAGAACGATGTGGAGTCTGCTTCAGATTCTCCCCCCTGCTCTCTCTTTGCTTCTGTCTCTCTCAAATAAATAAATAAAATTTTAAAAATGTTAATTCACTATATTTAAACCTGAAACTAATATAATACTATATGTTAGCTATAATGAAATTAAAAAAAAAAAAACTACATAGTCTAGGAAAAATTAAATAAGAACTAAAGGTAAAGATGCACAATGTTCATTGATTGAAAGAATCGAGACTATGAAAAAATCAAATATAACCTCCTTAGTTGATCTATAGGTCCAATGCAATCTTAATTAAAATTAAAGAAGAGGTGATTTGTTTGTTTGAAAATTAAAAGCTAATTCTCAAATTTTGTGGAAATCCAAAAGACTTTTGAATAGCTAATACAATCTTGAAAATGGGGCACCTGGGTGGCTCAGTTGCTTAAGCATCCAAATCTTGGTTTCAGCTTGTGTCATGATCTCATGAGACATATGACTCAGTCTTCTGTTGGGCTCCCCACTCAATGGGAGTTCTCTCCTGCTGTTCCTCCTCCTACTTAAATTCTCTCTCTCTCTCTCAAATAAATAAATCTCTTTTTTTTAACATTAACTTTGAAAATAGTCAACAGTGAAAGACTTGTCCATAAGACTTTAAAACTTACTATAAAGTCAGTGCAATGAAGAGAGTTTTCTATTGGCATAAAGATAGAGAAATAGATTAATGTAACAAATCAAATAATCCAGAAACAGGGCCACATATACATAATAATTGATTTTTTTTTATTTTTTAAAGATTTTATTTATGTATTTGACAGACAGAGATGACAAGTAGGTAGAGAGGTAGGCAGAGAGAGAGAGGAGGAAGCAGGCTGTTCACAGAGCAGAGAGCCGGATGTGGGGCTTGATCCCAGGACCCTGGGATCATAACCTGAGCCAAAGGCAGAGGCTTTTAACACCCTGATCCACACAGGCGCCCCTCAATCAAGAGTTTTTAATCAATTCTATTTATTATTTCAATTATCCAACTCTTGCTTTTGTTGATTTTCTGTACTTATATCCTGATTTCGATTAAATTGATTTATACTCTATTTTTTATTATTTCATTTGTTCTCCTTACTTTATTTTTTTAAAGACTTTATTTATTTATTTGACGGAGATCACAAGTTAGGCAGAGAGGCAGGCAGAAAGATTGAGAGAGAGGAGGAAGCAGGTTTCCTGCTAAGCAGAGAGCCCTATGCAGGGCTCTATCCCAGAAACCTGAGATGATGACCTGAGCCAAAGGCAGAGACTTTAACCCACTGAGCCACCCAGGTGCCCCTGTTCTCCTTACTTTAAATTTAATTTGCATTTCCTTCTCAGGTTTTAATGGGACAGTTAGTTTATTGATTTTATTTTTCTTTTCTAATATATTTATTCAAATATATTATTTGAATAATTCAAATATATACATGATTTGAATAATTCAAATAATAAACAATATATTATTTGAATAGTTCAAATAATACGTATATTTGAGTTATTCAAATAATAAATATATTTGAATATATTGATATATAGTCAAATATATATTCAAATATACAAATATATTCAAATATATATATTTGAATATATTCGGATATATATTATTTGAATTACTCAAATAATATATTATTTGAATTATTCAAATATATATATATATACAAAATTCCTTCTAGTCACCTTTTTTGCTGCATCCCACAAATTTTAATAAGTTGTATTTTTATTTTTATTTACTTCAAAATTATTTTGAAATGTTTGGATACATCTTCCATGGCACAAGTGTTATGTACAAGTCTGTTGTTTGGTTTCCAAGTATTTTCAGATTATCATTCCTTTAGTTCTCTGTTAATATCATTGTACTCTGAAAATATACTATATATGATTTATGTTCTTTTAAATATCTTATGCTGGGTTTTGTGGTAGAGAATGTGCTATGGTGAATATTCTACAAGAGCTTGAGAAGTGTGTCCTGTTGTTCGACTAAACAATTATCAATTAAATCATGTTGACTGATGTGTTCTGCTCATCTCTGTGCTTATTGATTTTCTTTGTGTTGGATCTAACAAATATTGATAGATTAATATTGGAGCTTACAACAATAATGGTAGATTCATCCATTTATTTTTGCAGTACTGTACCTTTTCACCTTACATATTTTTTCACTCTTGTTAGACACATACACAAACAGTAGTTATATATTTTTAGACAATAATCCATTATCATTATGTAATACTTTTCCTTTATTCTAGTGATTTTCTTTGTTCTTTATGTCTACTTTCTCTGGAATTAATATAGCCATTCCAACCCTCTTTGGATGAGAGTTAATATGTTATATATTTCTCTGTCTCTTTACTTTTAGTTCATGACTTCATAGTTAAAGTGGATGCATTGACAAACCGGACTCAGATCTTGCCCTTTTATACATTCTAACAGTATCTATATTTTAATTAACATATTTTGAACTCTGAAATGCTTATGATAATTTTGTATGCCTTTATTTTTCTAAGATTTTATTTTATTTATTTGACAGACAGAGATCACAAGTAGGTAGAGAGGCAGGCAGAGATAGAGGGAGGAAGCAGGCTCCCTGAGGAGCAGAGAGCCCGATGCAGGGCTCTATCCCAGGACCCCGAGATCATGACCTGAGCCAAAGGCAGAAGCTTTAACCCGCTGAGCCACCCAGGCTCCCCAATTCTGTATGCATTTATATTAATACTCCCATATTTATTGCTGTTTTCTTCTCATCGTTCATGTTCCTTCTTTATTTTAGGTTTTCTTACTTGTCCAAATTTGATTGGGCATTTTATAAGATTCCACTATCTCTTTTAAATTGACATGAAAGTTTATTTTCATTTTTTCTACTGGTTACATTAGAGTTTGCAATATTAATTAACAATCAAATCCACTTTCAAATAACACTTATACCACTTCAATAACACAGCAACTGCCTTATAACAAAGCTTTCCTAATTCTTAATCCATTCCTCTTAACTCTTCTGTTATTAATATTACTTATTTACAAGGCAATACAATGTATTACAATATTATGTAATTATAAGGTATAATTATGTGCTATAATGAATAATTTAGAGCATCTATTATTACTTTACTATTTTATTATTTTAAGATTTATTTCTTAATTAAGAGAGAGAGAGAGAGAGAGCAGGAGAGAAGGGGAAGGGCAGAGGAAGAAGAGGGAGAGACTCTCCAGATGACTCCATGCTGAGCAGGAGCCAGAACAGACTCTATTACAAGACCACATGAGCCAAAACCATGGGTTGGCCACTTAACCAAGTGAACCAACTACATGCCCCAAATAGTTACTATTATTTTAAGTCAACTGTTATTTGTCAGATAAATTAAGAAGAAAAAGAGAAGATTTGATTTAAATTTCATCCATGCCTTTTCTAATGTTCTTCCTATCTTTATTAATTTACATGTTTTGACTTATGGAATGTTCCTACTTTCTGGATTTTTTAAAAACATTTCTTGCAAGAAACTCTTAATTTCTGTTTGTCTGTAAAAGTCATTTGAGGACAAGCCATTTAAGAACAGGACCTCTGGGAGCACCTGGGTGTCTCAGTGGGTTGAGCCACTGCCTTCGGATAGGGTCGTAATCTCGGGGTTCTGGGATTGGGTCCTGCGTCAGGCTCTCTGCTCAGCAGGGAGTCTGCTTCTCACTCTCTCTCTCTGCCTGCATCTCTGCCTGCTTGTGATCTCTGTCTGTCAAATGAATAAATAAAATCTTAAAAAAATCTCCTCAAAAGAAAAGAAAGAAAGAAAGAAAGAAAGAAAGAAAGAAAGAAAGAAAGAAAGAAAGAAAGAACAGGACCTCTGGGAGTGTTTTAAAATGAATACTTTTCCCCTCTTTCTGCTGCTTGTTTGAGGGGATATTTCTTCAAACATCACTATCAGAATGTAGAAGATATCCTGGAAGTAAAGTTCACAAAAGTGTGAGTCCACCTAAAAAGACTCATTTTAAAGATTTTAACTCTCAAAATTATGCATCCCAAGGATCCAAAAATCATTTTTTAGAACTTAAGTTTTATCTTTAGTTCCATGCGTAGTTCCTACTATGTGAAAAACTGTGATTCTCTGTATCTGCCTGTTGGTCTCTCTAAGTTGAGAGCAGAAGTTTCCCCTATGGTATCAACTTTCTGATGGACCTAAGAAAAATTGTTCATTTTCAGTTTCTTCATTGCTTTTCTTGTGTGTGTTTTTTTGTTTTTTTTTTTTTTTTTTTTAATTTCCTGCTGTGAGAATGGGACTGAGGAATGTGTATGCTCCTTACATGCCGGACTGAAAACCAAACTCACTGTAGGTTTATTTACTTTAAAAGTTCATATGGCTTAAGGACTTAAAATTAATGAACCTACTAACTAAAATGTTAATGTAATAAATTTGCATTCTAATTTCCCAAATCTCTTCAACAGTAAAGGGATTTTAGAAATGTGGAAAGGCTTTATATTTTTTTAATTTTTTTTCAGTGTCCTGAAATTCACTCTTTATGCACACACCAAGTAATCCATGCAATAGGTGCCCTCCATAACACCTACCACCAGGCTCACCCACCTTCCCACCCCCTGCCTCTTCAAAACCCTGAGATTGTTTTTTTAGAGTCCATAGTTTCTCATGGTTCATCTCCCCCTCCAATTTTCTCCAACTCCCTTCACCTCTCTATCTCCCCATGTCCTCTGTGTTATTCCTATTGCTCCACAAATAAGTGAAACCATATGATAATTGACTCTCTCTGCTTGACTTATTTCACTCAGCATAATCTCTTCCAGTCCTGTCCATATTGATACAAAAGTTGAGTACTCCTCCTTTCTGATGGAGGCATAATAGTCCATAGTGTATATTGACCAGATCTTCCTTATACATTCATCCACGGAAGGTCATCTTGGTTTTATCCATAGTTTGGTGACCGTGGCCATTGATGCTATGAACATTGGGGTACTGATGGCCCTTCTTTTCACTACATCTGTATCTCTGGGATAAATATCCAGTAATGCAATTGCAGGGCCATAGGGAAGCTCTATTTTTAATTTCTTCAGGAATCTCCACACTGTTTTTCAAAGTGGCTGCACCAACTTGCATTCCCGCCAACAGGATAAGAGGGTTCTTCTTTCTCCACATGCTCTCCAATACACGTTGCTTACTGTCTTGTTAATTTTGGCCATTCTAACTGGTGTAAGGTGGTATCTAAATGTGGTTTTGATTTGAATCTCCCTAATGGCTAGTGATGATGAACATTTTTTCATGTGTCTAATAGCCATTTGTATGTCTTCATTGAAGAAGTGTCTATACATGTCCTATGCCCATTTTTTTGACATGGTTATCTGTTTTGTGTGTGTTGAGTTTGAGGGGTTCTTCAGAGATCCTCAAACTCAGCCTTTTGTCTGTACTGTCATTTGCAAATATCTCCTCCCATTCCGTGGGTTGCCTCTTTGTTTTGTTGACTGTTTCCTTTGTTGTGCAGAATCTTTAGATCTTGATGAAGTCCCAAAAATTCATTTTCTCTTTTGTTTCCATTGCCTTTGGAGACATCTTGAAAGAAGTTGCTGTGGCAGATATCGAAGAGGTAACTGCCGATGATATCCTCTATGATTCTGATTGATTCCTGCCTCATGTTGAGGTCTTTATCCATTTCGAGTTTATCTTTGTATACGGTGTAAGAGAATGGTCGAGTTTCATTCTTCTTCACATAGCTGTCCAATTTTCCCAGCACCATTTATTGAAGAGACTGTTTTTTTTTTTTTAACTGCATGTTTTTCCTGCTTTTTCAAAGATTATTTGACCATATAGTTGAGGGTCCATATATGGGATCTTTACTCTATTCCACTGGTCTATGTGTCTGCTTTTATGCCAGTACCATGCTGTCTTGGTGATCACAGCTTTGTAATAAAGCTTGAAATCAGGCAACATGATGATCCCAGTTTTGTTTTTTTTTTTCTTTTTCAACATTTTCATAACAATCCTGGGTCTCTTCTGATTCCATACAAATTTTAGGATTGTTTGCTCCAGCTCCTTGAAAAATGCCACTGGAATTTTGATCAGAATGGCATTGAAAGTATAGATTACTCCAGGCAGTATAGATATTTCAAAAATGTTTCTTTTTCTGATCCATGAGCAAGGAATGTTCTTGCATCTTTTTGTGTTTTCTTCAAATCCTTTCATGAGTGTTCTGTAGTTCCTCTAGTAAAAACCCTTTACCTCTTTGGTTAGGTTTATTCCCAGGTATTTTATGGTTCTTGGTGCTATAGTAAATAGAATCAATTCTCTAATTTCCCTTTCTGTATTTTCATTGTTAATGTGTAATAAAGCAACTGTTTTTTTTTGTTTGTTTGTTTGTTTGTTTTGAATTTGTTTTGTTTTGAATTTTGAGTTGAATTTGTATCCTGCCACATTACTTAATTGTTGTACGAGTTCCAATAGTTTGGGGGTGGAGTCTTTTGGGTTTCCCATATAAAGTATCATGTCATCTGCGAAGAGAGAGAGATGGACTTCCTCATTGCCAATTTAAATACATTTTATTCCTATTTGCTGTCTGATAGCTGTTGCTAGGACTTCTAATACTATGTTGAGCAAGAGTGGTGAGAGTGGGCATTCTTGTCGTGTTCCTGATCTCAACGGGAAGGCTGTGAGCTTTTGCCATTGAGGATGATATTTGCTGAGGGTTTTTCGTAGATAGATTTGATTATGTTGAGGAATGTTCTCTCTATCTGTATATTCTGAAGCATTGAAATCAGGAACATATGCTGGATTTTGTCAAATGCTGTTCCTGCATTTACCTAGAGGACCATGTGGGTCTTCTATCTTCTCTGATTGATTTTTTCTATCACACTGATTGATTTGCAAATGTCGAACGAACCTTGCAACCCAGGGATGAATCCCACTTGGTCATGGTGGATAATCATTTTAATGTGCTGTTGGATCCTGTTTGCTAGAATCTTGTTGAGACTCTTAGCATCCATATTCATCAGTGATATTGGTCTGAAATTCTCCTTTGTGGTGGGTTCTTTTCCTGGTTTAGGGATCAGGGTAATGCTGGCTTCATAAAAAGAGTCTGGAAGTTTGCTTTCTGCTTCAGTTTTTTTAAATGGCTTCAGGAGGATAGGTGTTATTTCTTCTTTTAATGTTTGGTAGAGTTCTCCAGGGAATCCGTCAGGTCCTCAACTATTGTTTTGTGGGAGGTTTTTGATCATTGCTTCAATCTTGTTACTAGATATTGGTCTATTCAGGTTGTCAATTTCTTCCTTGTTCAATTTTGGTAGATTATAGTTTTCCAGGAATGCATCCAATTCATTCAGGTTGCTTAACTTATTGGCATATAACTGTTGATAATAATTTCTGATGATTGTTTCTATTTCCTTGGTGTTAGCTGTGATCTCTCCCTTTTCATCCATGATTTTATTAATTTGATCCTTCACTCTTTTCTTTTGGATTTGTTTGGCAAATGGTCTATCGATCTTATTGATTCTTAAAAAACAAAACAAAACAAAAAACAAAACAGCTTCTAGTTTTCTTGATACATTCTACTGTAGAATGTGTTCTACTCCTGAAACTGGAGAGTTTCTATCTCATTGATCTCTGCTCTAATCCTGATTTTTTTTTCTCTTCTTGTGTGTGGAGTTGGCTAAATTTGTTGTTGATTCTCCAGTTCTTTAAGGTGTAGAGACAGCTGGTGTATTTTGGATTTTTCAGTTTTTTTGAGGGAGGCTTGGATGGCTGTGTATTCCCCCCTTTGGACCGCCTTTGCTGTATCTCATAGGTTTTGGACTGAAGTGTCTTCATTATCACTGGTTTCCATGAATTACTTAAGTTCTTCTTTGATTTCCTGTTTGATACAAGCGTTCTTTTTTTAAAGATTTTATTTATTTGTATGACAGAGAGAGATCAAAGTAGGCAGAGAGGCAGGCAGAGAGAGAGGAGAAAGCAGGCTCCCTGCCGAGCAGAGAGCCTCATGCGGGGCTTGATCCCAGGACCCTAAGATCATGACCTGAGCCAAAGGCAGAGGCTTTAACCCACTGAGCCACCCAAGTGCCTCTGATACAAGCATTCTTAAGCAAGGTATTCTTTAGCTTCCAGGTGTTTGAATTCCTTTCAAACTTTTCCCTGTGGTTGAGCTCCAGTTTAAAGCATTGTGAGCTGAGAATATGCAGGGAATAATCTCAATCTTTTGGTATTGGTTGAGCCCTGATTTATGGCCCAGTATACGGTCTATTCTAGAGAAGGTTCCATGTGCACTCGAGAAGAATGATTACTCTATTGCTTTAGGGTGGGATGTTCTGTATATATCTATGAGGTCAATCTGGTCCAAAGTGTCATTCAATGCTCTTGTTCCTTTATTGATTTTCTGCTTGGATGATCTGTGTATTACTGAGAGTGTCATGTTAAGATCTCCTACTATTA
The DNA here is from genome assembly GCA_003697995.1 of Taxidea taxus jeffersonii. Taxonomy (NCBI): domain Eukaryota; kingdom Metazoa; phylum Chordata; class Mammalia; order Carnivora; family Mustelidae; genus Taxidea; species Taxidea taxus. Next base: position 65,723 of record ML111367.1, read on the forward strand.
TTGTATTCATATCAATTTGACTCTTTATCTTGATTAACAGTTTTCTTATGCAATTGGCTCCCATATTGGGGGCATAAATATTTACAATCGTTATATCTTCTTGGTGGATAGTCCCTTTAAGGATTATGTAGTGTCTTTATGTATCTCTGACTACAGTCTTTAGTTTAAAATCTAAATTATCTGATATGAGAATCACTGTCGCATCTTTCTTTTGAGGCCCAGTGTTTTGAAAGATACTTCTCTATCCCTTCACTTTCAGTCTGAATGTATCCCTAGGTTCAACATGGGTCCCTTGTAGACAACAAATGGATGGGTCCTGTCAGTTTATCCAATTTACAACCCTGTGTCATTTTATGGGCACATTTAGGCCATTCGCTTTGAGAGTGACTATTGAGAGATGCATTTTTTATTGACATCGTGTTACCTGTGAAGTCTTTGCTTCTATAGACTGTCTCCATATATTTCTCTTCAATTATATTCTTAGGATTTTTCCTCATTTATAGAACCCCCCTTAATATTTCCTGCAGTGCTGGCTTGGTGGTCACATATTCTTTTAAACCTTGCTGGTCATGGAAGCTCTTTATCTCTCCATCCATTTTGAATGCCAGTCTTGCTGGATAAATTATTCTTGGCTGCATATTCTTCTCATTTAGTATCCTGAGTACATTTTGATGGCCCTTTCTGGCTTTCCAGGTTATTGTGGAAGAACTGAAATTATTCTGATGGTCTTTCCTCCATATGTAAGGAATTTTGTTGCCCTAGTTGCTTTCAAGAGTTCCTGTCTACAATTGTGATTCATCATTTTTACATTCAGTTGTCTCAAGGTCTTTATAGATTCTGTGATCTTGTGGGGAGACATTTCTGCCTCTAGGACATGAATACTCGTTCCATTCATGAGATTAGAAAAAAATTCATAGAGAATTTGTTCGACTATATCTTCTAGTCTGCTTTCTTTCTCATTCCCACCACAGAGATTCCAATAATATTGATGTTGGAACGTTTCATGGCATCATTTATTTCCCTAATTCTGTTGTCTTGGCTTCTAAACTGTTTGTTCCAGGCTTCATCTTGATCCTTTTTTTTTTTTTTTCTGTTTGTCCTTCAGATCACTAATTCTTTTTTTAAATTATTTTATTTAATAATTTGACAGAGATTACAAGTAGGTAGAGAGGCAGGCAGAGAGAGAGAGAGAGAGAGAGAGAGAGAGAGAGAGAGGAGGAAACAGGCTCCCTGATGAGCAGAGAGCCTGATGTAGGGCTTGATCCCAGGACCCTGGGATCATGACCTGAGCCAAAGGCAGAGGATTTAACCCACTGAGCCACCCAGGCGACCCCAGGTCACTAATTCTATCTTATGCCTCAGTTACACTAACTTTTAGGGAATTTATATTAGTTTGGAACTCCTTGAGAACATTGTAAACATCATCCCTTGTCGCTTTCCCTTCTGCCCTAATCAATTCCATTTTGTCATCAAAGGCTTTTTCCAACCTAGCTATTGCCTGGATAATTGTTAGCCTGATTTCCCTTTCTGACATACTCTTTATGTCCATATCCAAAAGCTCTAATGGAGAAGGCCCAGTCTCTGAATTTTTCTTCTTTTGGGCATTCCTTCTCCTAGTCATTTTGGTGAGAGATGGCTGAATGGATGTGTAGCTGAATGTATCAACCATGGTGCAGGCAAGGTGTACCCTGGAATGCTACTCAGCAATGGAGAGTCCCCACCAAAAAGAAATAAAAGAGAGAGAGAGAGAGACAGGAAAAAAAAAAAAAAAAAAGAAAGATAAAATAAAAGAGAAGGCCCAGCTCCCCAGCCCAAAGGACCCCAAGATAAGATTTATGAAGTATACGAACAAGAACAGACAAACATCAATATCAACAAAGTAGATGAAAAGAGAAAAAATAAATAAAAAAGAACCCCATCAAAATAAACCACAAGTATAAGATTTAGATACTGCCAGAACAAAAACAAATACACAGAAACACTGACCGAGGAAAAATATGGGAGGGTAGTTATAAATTCTCAGTGTCAGCATGGAAGTTTATTTTTATTCTTCCTGGATGTATCTTGATATGTTTGCCAAAGGACTCAACTTTCCCGAGATAAAGGGGATTAAAACTTGTTAACATATAGGGTTAGCATTGATTGGTGAAAGGAGATTACCTTGAAGTTTATCTCTATATGAATATTAAAAATAAATAAAATACAATAAATTAAAATAAAGTAAAAAATAAAAAAATAGAAAAGCAGAAGAAAAACACATGTATATGTATCAAAAAAGCTCAGGTTAAAAGGTTATTACTGAATTTGATGTACTGAACATCTCCTTGTGATGGTAAATAGGTTAAAAAGTTATATATTTTTAAATAAATAAAAAAAATAAAAAGAACCAGATAGTGGGAACAAATTGAAAATAAAAGTTGTATCTATGGAGTAGTGGTGGTTAATCTCTTGTCCTTTTTTTTGGGGGGGTGGCATTCTAGGGAAGGGGCCTGCCAATTTTGTTTTCAGGCAGTGTTGCCTGAGTGAAGTCCTTCTGCCCCCATCTAGGGGCTAGTCTCGGGAAATCAGTTTTTCAGGCTTTTGATCTCTGCAGGATTTTTTTCTTGTTTTTTTCTTTGTTTCCTTTTTTCTTTGTTTTCCTTTGTTTCCACCTTGGCGGCTTTTGGTGGTTTTTGGAGGTTTAGAGAAAAACAAACTGCCCCTAGACCTCCCTCTCAGAGAAAAGCTTCCATTTCTTCCCCTCTGGGTGCTCCAGAGCACATCAATTCTCCCTCTGACCTTGGCAGAGCACATTCCCAGTCACAGTCTCTGAGGTCACAGGAACTCCCGCTTGTACCCAAAACCATGAGAAATACTAGCCTTGGCTGTCTGGGCAGCTCCAGACCGCCAGAGAGGTCCCAAGGTGAGATAGCACACTGAGATTTTCAGGCTGGCCTGGGCTGGGAGTGCTCAGACTCTCTGAGTCCTAGAGAGCACTGTCTGGCTGGCCCCTCAGGCACCCATCTCAGGGGAGTGTAGAGGGCAACTCAGACTCTGGTCACACAGTGCTTAAGTACACAGGTGCAGAGTGTAAAATGCTGTGGTTCTGCTGGCTGGTGAGGCTTCCTCACCCCCACAGGCGCAATAGGTGGTAACCCAGAAGCTCTCAGGTGTGTCAGCACCTCAGGGACCAAGACCTGGCTTCTTTGTGGCATTCTGGTTCAGCACCATTGGTGGCTGTCCTGGGTCACCGGGCTTAAGCCCCTGTCCCTAACCACCTAATTCCCCCAATTTCCCCCTATGATCCTTTGCTATTTTTGAGTGCTTTCAATTAGACTCCAATTAATGCTGGTCCCCATCCTCAAGGCACTCTAATATTGGGGTATTATTTCCCAATGGGTCACTTCTGGTGGCTCCCTCCCCTTTTTGTTTATCTTCTGATATCTGTCAGATCTTCCCACCACACTTTACCCACCACTGGCATCTTCTGCCCCCGTAGAGATCCAGAAGTGTATAATTCTAATCTCAGGCTGATTTCATGGGTGATCAGAGTTCTTTGGTAGGTAATTAGCTCACTTTTGGGGACAGGTTAAAATGGCGCCTTCATCTACTTCTCTGCCATCTTGTACCCCTAATCTTGACATCCCTTTTTTTTTAATAACATGTATATATTAATGCTTACTATGTTTATACCTCCCCATCTTAATATATGTGACTTTTCCTTGAAATCTGCTTTTATGACTTCCAGTTCTCTGCCCTAAAAATTCATGTGTTTTATTTTCAGGGAGTTTTATTTATTTTATTGATAAATTCTATTTTGTTTTAACTATTGTAAATCAATCAAATTTTATATAAAAACTAATTCATCGTTTCTCACCATATATTACACTATATCTAAGCCTTTAAAAACAATTCTTTTCTGGGGCAAATGGGTGACTCAGTGGGTTAAGCCTCTGCCTTCAGCTCAGGTCATGATCCCAGGGTCCTGGGATGGAGAACAACAACTGAGCAGAGAGCCTGATTCTCCCTCTCTTCCTGTTTCTCTGCCTACTTCTGCCTACTTGTGTTTTATCACTCTGTCAAATAAATAAAAAAATATATATTAAAAAATAAAAACAATTCTTTCTACATACAAAATCAACTATTATCATTTTGTATCACAGTTTTATCTATGACTTTGACTTTCTGAATATTACATTTATTTAATTATTTCATTTTATTTATTTGACCAAGATAAACAGGGAGAGAGGGCACAAGAAGGGGGTGTGGGCTAGAGGGAGAGGAAGAAGCAGACACCCCACTGAGCAGGGAGCTTGACAAGGAGCTCAATCCAAGAACACCAAGATCATGGCGTGAGCTGAAGGCAGACACTGAACTGACTGAGCCATCCAGACACCTGTATTTTACAGTTTTGATTTTTTTTTTTAGTATGAAATGATTATAGACTTGTGAAAAGAAACAAATCTGGTACAGAGTAGTCCCTTCCCCAGTTTCTCTCAGTGGTGATATTTTGTATAGCTGCAACATGTCACAACAAGGAAATTGGACTGACTACAATCTACAGAAATTGTTCAGATGCTATCACTTTTAAATATGTTCACTGAGTGTGTCTTTGTGTGTGGAGGTGAATACTTTATAGAATTTTAACCCATGTGTAAATGTGGGTAACATACAATAGAATATTACACATCCCTCAGAACGGAAGAATACACATCTTTTGTATCAACATGCATGGGACTGTAGGAGATTATGCTGAGTGAAATAAGTCAAGCTGAGAAAGTCAATTATCATATGGTTTCACTTACTTATGGAGCATAAGGAATAACATGGAGGACATTAGGAGAAGTAAAGAAAAAGTGAATTTGGATAAATTGAACCAGGAGACAAAGTGTGAGAGACTGTGGACTTTGAGAAACAAACTGAGGGTTTTTTAGGGGGAAAGGTGGGTATTAAGGAGGGCACAAATTGCTCAGAGCACTGGGTGTGGTGCATAAACAACAAATCTTGAAACACTGAAAAGAATTTAAAGAAATAAGGAAAAAAATAAAAATAAAAAAAATAATGTGGGTAACAACCTCCACCAAGAAATAGAAAGGTAAAATCACCAAACTTATCTTGCGTTAACCCCTTTCAGTCACATTTGCTTAAATACCTCTTCTCCACCCAATTGCCTGTCCCTAATCTCTGTGAAACATTAATCTATTGTAATTTTGTACTTTAAAGACCATTTTATGAATAGACTCATGTAGTGTGTAATATTTGCCACTGTTTTTTTTTTTTTTTTTTTTTTTTTTTTTTACAGCATACTTCCAGTGAAATCCATACAAGTTGATTTGTGCCCAACAGTTTATTTTGTATTGATGAGCAGTATACCATACTACCGATATGCCACCGATATATACCATATACCGATATGGGTGAGTCTAAATACTCACCCACTGGAGGACACTTGGAATACTTCAAAATGTTGAGTATAAGAACTGAAAGCTCTATGTACATGTGTGTAAACATTTTATGTACACATAGTTTTATTTCTCTGTGACTTTTGCAAGCAATTTCTATTTTAATTGTATGTAACATTTGGATATTTACTTTTATTAGACAATACAAAACTCTCTTTTTTTCCCCAGACTGTCTGTGCCATTTTACATTCTCATTAACAATTTATGATTGATCCAGTTTACCTGTGTCTTCTCACAATATTGGGACTACCACTTAGAATAATAAATAAATAAATAAATTGTTTTTTACATCAGAAGTTTAGTGATATTCCATCATGCTTTTGTTTCATATTTTCTTTATGATTAAAGATGTACATATTTTCATATATGTATCTATATACTCATGTATATTCTATGGCTAACATAGAGTAACCATAACCATACCTGTTTATGCTGTTTGACCCATGTTTATAACTAGTTTGTTTTTTCCCCTATTTTTACTCTTGATTTGTGATGTTTGGTGGCATATTATAGCTACAATAGGCAGCACAGCTGGTCCTGTGCTTGCTCACAAAATGTAGGATCATAGGAGACTACTCCCTCTAATAAAACATGTCACTGAAATGTCCTCTCCTGGGATGTGGAGCCCTAGGCAATCTTTCCAACCTTTGTACTTCTGCACAGGAGCTTCTGTCTGCATGATGTGGCATTGCTCCTGTTTGCCTTTGCCAAATAAGAATAGTTGATTGTTACTAATGCCATTTGCCTTGAAAGAGTGAAAGAGTGGTTTTTAATTATAATTCAGAAAAACAGTCTTGATACTAAACTGTAAAGTTTAGGGTCAAAGCTTTCTTCATTCTGTAAGGTTTTATTTTTTTTTTTCACCTGCAATCAATAATTCTGCTTTAACATACTTCCTTATTGGGCCCTTTTAATGTATAAAAGCATGAGGCAGTTTGTTCAGAGTCCACTTCTGAAGTAAACCAGACTTCAGGACTGGGACCCATGATAGTTCATGGGAAGGAAGAAGTCTGACCTTCCAGCCCTGGGATGCAGCTGGGATGCAGACTTTTTGTGTGAACCTCAGTACCCTTCTTCTCTTAGTTCTGCTTCCACAGGAAGGTGCAGTTGAGTAAGATGGAAGGACAGCGGGAATTTTCTTTACCCTATAACGTAGCTCAGAAGTCATTTTGTTGCATAACACATTGCCAGGGCTCTGCTCTTTTCCTTATACAGGGACTTGAAGACCTCGGGATTGTTCTCCTTTCAGTTTTTTTTTTTTTTTAAACCTCTTCCTGTGTCCCTTTCCTTTTCTATGCTTTTTAGGATAAAACAATATAATTACGCAAAGACACCTTATAAAATATAAATAATGTAAGAGGAGTATCTCAAAACACTTTGTTATTTATTCATTCCAGCTGATGTAACATATTTTTTTATTTTTAATTATTTGAGAGAGAGAGATCACAAGTAGGTAGAGAGAGAGAGAGAGCAGAAGCAGGCTCCCCGCTGAGCAGAGAGCCCCACGTGAGGCTCGATCCCAGGACCCTGAGATCATGACCCGAGCCGAAGGCAGAGGCTTAACCCACTGAGCCACCCAGGTGCCCCTGATGTAACATATTTTTGAAGCCGAGTCTAGATAAGGAAAATCAGTTTGCTTCCCTGGGAAATGCTCTCTACCCACTGCTGTCAGAACTTAGAGTCAGAAACTTTGGGCCCCTGTGGTCATGTTGCACCAATCCAGCTGCATGACTCTTAACAGGGTATTAAATACTTTTGACTTTAATAAATACCTGTATCTTTACATAAGTGCACTTGAACTGAGATTGAATGTCACTTCCAGTATGAAATGTTCTATTTCCATAAGCGTGTGAGAACACTGGTCCAACTAAAAAGACATACTCTTCCAGACAAAAGATCAGTTGAAAGAAGTATGAAATAATAAAAAAAAGAAGTATGAAATATTCTATTTCACTGCAGAAATAAGCACTGAACTATCAACACATTTTGATAGAGAATATTCATGTTGATTTTAATGAAAGGTATACAGTTAAACAGTAAGATAAATATATATAATTTGACAAAAATAAAGGAAATAATTTTAAAACCTAAAATTGTATCTTGGTCCACTTCCTCTAAAACACTATCTACTTAAAATACAGGAAAGCGAGGGGGAGGAGTCAAGATGGCGGAGAAGTAGGAGGCTGAGACGACATCAGCCAGCAGGAGATCAGCTAGATAGCCTATCAAACCATTCCGAACACCTACAAATCCAACAGGAGATCGAAGAGAAGAAAAACAACAATTCTAGGAACAGAAAATCGACCACTTTCTGAAAGGTAGGACCAGCGGAGAAGTGAATCCAACACGACGGGAAGATAGACCCCAGGGGGAGGGGCCGGCTCCCAGCAAGCGGCAGAGCACAAAATCAGGACTTTTAAAAGAAAGCTCCACAGAGGGACATCGCTCCAGAGGCTAAACTGGGATGAAGACCTCACGGGGACAACGTGGACTCAGGTCCCACGGGGTCACAGAAGGATCGGGGGTGTCTGAGTGTCGCAGAGCTCACAGGTATTAGAGCGGGGAAGTCGGCTGCGGAGACAGAGCCGAGATTTCCTAGTGGTCTGTGACACGGACCGGTGCTCTGTGGCACTGGCCGGTGCTCTGTGCGAGGGGTCCCCACAAGATCCGGGGAGACTCCGACCCGGGAGAGCTCAGGGATCTACGGGGTCCGGAGACTCCAGGTGGGACTCTGCCAGAGACAGAGACGCTTGGTCTCAGGCTGGGTGAACTCGGAGCTCCCAGAAGCCAGTGAGATGGGACTGCTTGCGCACGATTTTCTCTGAGCGCGGTCTGCGGGCCCGCGGTGTCTGCGGGCACGCGGTGTCTGCAGGCGGACGCGCGCGCGCACTCTCCGGCGCAAACGTGGGCGAGGGAGACTGGAGGGATTAAACGCTTTTCTCTGAAGGCGCACTGAAGACTGGGGCCCCTAGCTCTCGGCTCCTCTGAACCGGAGATTGGGAGGCCGCCATTGTCATTACCGTCCTCCGGAACTCTACAGAAAGCGCGTTCAGGGAACAAAAGCTCCTGAAAGCAAACCTGAGAGGATTACTTAGCC
>ML111368.1:0-22187 GCA_003697995.1 Taxidea taxus jeffersonii
GTTTCATTTTCTATACATTTACTGTTAGTATCTGGAAATGTGATTTTTCTTTAGATACTAGGACTCTAAGACTGCCTAGAATTTATTAAATTGTTGTAAAGCCTCATGTACTTTTTAAAAAACATTAAATACAAGTTAGTTAACATATAGTGTAGTATTTGTTGAGTAGAATTTAGTGATTCATCACTTACATATAACACCCAGTGCTTATCGCAACAAGTGCCCATCACCCATTCAACCCATCCCCCAACCCCCCTCTCTTAAGTGATTAATTTTTGTGTTAATCTTATATCCTGTGACCTTTCTGAACTCATGTATGAGTATGCTGATTGTCTTTTATACTTGAGCCATGAGATCTCAGGAGGGTCCTAAGCATGAGAACCAGGAAACCAGATATAGGGCTGAGACTGCCACAAGGCAGTAGCCATTCAACCCTACAGAGCAGATTCATAGGACCCTGCAGAGGTGCTAAGTACCAGCTTCATGCATGAGACCATTCTAGACTCATCCCTAATACCACCTGTTAAGATTCCTTTAGCCCTGTGGTAGGTAACCGGACTCATGCAATAGGACACTAAATGTACTTTCTGTCACAGGCCATACCCACAACTGACACTGTGGCTTTAGTCCCCTACCTACTTCCTGCCCTCCAGGCTGTACTCTGCTTACCTGGCCACTGATCTCTTCTCTTCGGAGTAGTCGAATGGCCAAGCGCAGCAGCCCCACCACTGCTCGCTCTACAAGGAAGCAGAAATCCTGTGCCTGGACACACAGGTGATATAGATGGTCTCGGACAGTCTGCCACACACAGCCCACACGGTCCCTGAGGAACATAAGGGTGAGGACAGTCTCAGTTGGACAGGCCACTGGGCAATAGGTCTCTCTCTTTGATCCAGGTTAGGCCTTTCAGGGCTCATCAGTATTATATCCTAAGCAGGCAGGTATAATGAACAAGATTCTCCATTGCCTATAACTTCATGTGCTTCTTGCCCCTAAAGCCCACTCAGCAAGATGGGTCCAGTCTTCCATCCCTTTGGCACAAGCCCAGAATGAGGCCCACCTAAAGACTGCCTTCTACCTGTTCTCCAGCACAATTCTCAGCAGCATCTCTAGGCAGAAAGCAGCATCCTCCTCATCATATGTCTCTTCATCTGGTGTCACTGAGACCAGAGCCTAGAGCACAACAGCGGGAAAGCATGCAGAGGTCAGCCACTGGTTCTGCCCTGACAGAAATTAAGGCAATCACCATTGTCCCCATTTCGCCTCCCAGACACAGCCGGCTCTTTCATCCCTCCTCTTCCCTCTTTATCCTGTACCTTCATGAGTTCCTGTAGGGACTCCAGCTGAAGGAACTTGCTTTCTGTGATCATCTTTTCTGGGTCACATTGCTAGAGGGGATTCAAGAGGGAGGAGGGTCAGTGACAAGGCTGGAGGGAAGAGAATGTTCCCAAGAGCTAGGAAAAGAGGACAAAAGGACATCAGCTCTGGTCATAAGCCCTGGATAATTCTACTCTTCAGTTTCTAGGGCAGCATCCATCTAGTAGGGAGGGACTTAGTCTTGTTTACCAAGGCTACTAAGGGTAGGTAAAGACAGTTACCTTGATACAGTCCAAGGCTGCTCTTTTGGCCTCTTGGTTCTCAGTGGATGGGCCCCGCACACTAGACTGCTCAGTACCACTTAGTGTCAGCCAGCTCACAAAGCTTAGCACTGTCGACTCTCCTCTGCAGAAAAAGTTCAAACCCTGGTGAGCTCCATAGTTCTGACCCTCCCTCTCCAAGCCTTCAGCCTCTGATCTGCCCTTACCGATTTGATGGTGTCTCCTCCCTCTGTAGTGAGATCTTGCCATTGGGGTCCACAAAATCTTCTACCTGGAAAACCAGGTCAAGAATAATTTCTTTCCACATGCCCTTTGCATTTCCTGCTTCTTCACGCAAAATTCTCTGGCTTTCTTCCTGTAGCTCAGTGTCCCACACTCCTGACTGGGCCGCCTACAGCTGGTGACTGGCAATGGCTTATATCAGCCTTCTTTTACAGCTATCCCCTCACCCAAGATCTGTGGTCTTACATTTAAGGTGTTCCTGGAAAGTCTCAGCAGTCATTGGGCCTAGTGCTAGTCTCAACCAGTTCCATCCATAGAAAGCAGATAGTTTATGAGCTTCTGCCTTGTTATTGCCCACTAATCCCCTATAAGAATTACCTCCACCATAGCTTTGGGCAGCAGTTGAGCTCGGAAGAGCTGCAGCATGGCCTCCATGATATTCTTCCAACCTTCCCGCAGGATGTCACCATGACGATGGGCCAAATGAAATACTGTCTTGGCTGCAATGTGGGCTTTGGGGTTGCTTCCAAACACACTGGGCAGGTTCTCAATAGACTGAAAAGGAAGATGAGAAAAGGCTTAGGGTCTGGCAAATGTCTGGAAAGGAGATCTCTTAGGCCTTTACCTATAGTTCCCTGAAAGTCCTTCCGCTTTCTGTGGTTCACTACCCCCCGCCATACTGGTAGGAAGGGCTAACCTGGTCAAGGCTGTCCCCATTGATGTATCTCCTCTCCCATCCCACTTGCATGAGGTGACACTAGTCTCATTCTAGGGGGTGTGAAACAGAAATGGCCTAAGTGCTACTGTTGTCTAAGGGGAGTAAATGAATATGCCGAGGGAAAACAGCTCCACAGATAAGGATGGGTTTACGGCTAAAAGAGAGGTCCTCCTTTGGAACTCTAAGTAAACGGTTCTTGCCCCTGCTCACCTCACTGCTAAGAGCTGTGAATTTGCACAGAGATATGATGAGATTGTCAAACACATCGCTGAGGCCATAGTGGGCGGAGATCATGGCGCACTTCCTGTAATGTCACATTCCAGAAAGAGTGAGTCACTGGAAGGCTAGGTAGTCCTTCCAAGTCCCTGAGGAGGCTTACTTAGGATTCTTCCCCGATCAGTCCCAAGAAGAAACCTTTTACTCTTCAATCTGTTTAAGACTGAGCCTTCCCAAGCTTCAGTCTCCTTTCAAAAACTCAGAGAAAACCCATTCTAATAAAAATATGAGTAAGAATCAGAAAGGCATGGAGGCAACCATGTTTGCCCAGAGAGGTGAGAAGAGGTCAAGACCAAGGCCACAGCTGGGCTACCTGAAGCCTGAGATGGCTTTCTGGATGATTGTCTCTTCAAGGCTTTTGTCAAAGACATAAGAAAGGGCAGCAATAGTGGGGCCCCATGTCATGGTGAAGAGGTCAAGATCATAGCTGCCAGCAGGCACACGAAGGAATATGCCCTCTGGGGTGGCACCTCGATGAAGCAGCACATTCCACACATAGTTCTCCCGAACCAAGCCTGTCTGCTCTTCAGGCATCACAATTTCCTCATTCCTGTTAGGAAGTAAAGGAAAGAGTAGGTGCACTGCTGTGAACCTAACTGGTTCCATGCTAGGACAACAGGTTTTTTTTTTTTAAAGATTTTATTTATTTATTTGACACACAGAGATCACAAGTAGGCAGAGAGGCAGGCAGAGAGAGGGGGGGAAAGCAGGTTCCCTGCTGAGCAGAAAGCCCAATGTGGGGCTCGATCCCAGGACCCTGGGATTATGACCTGAGCTGAAGGCAGAGGCTTTAACCCACTGAGCCACCCAGGCGCCCCTATGACAATAGGTTTTGTCCATACTGGCATAGTCCATCAATGAGAGGTCACCACAAGTGCAGCTCAGTGATCTTCTTCCCACTCAGTAGTGGGACCAGGGAGAAAAAAAGGAAGCACCCAGAACCCCCCATAATGCCAAAGCCCTGTCTTTAACTGGGGCCTTTAGTTCTGTAGTGAGATCTCCATTCTTTCTGGGTATGAGAAGATGAACATTTCTACTTTTTCTGATTTATAATAAAAAACTAAGTGCCCCATCTCTGATTTCTGACCCAAACCTCACCCTCCAGTGCCCATTTTGTGTTCTCTACCAGCTTCAGAATCCATCTTGTGAGCTAGACAGGAAAACCCAGCTGCTTTGGGTTCAGGAAATGGGCCCATGATATTCTACTTAGCAGGGGCAGTTTAGATCCTGGCTCAGAGTACTGGAGCTCCAGTACTGTTCAGGCTTAAGGAAGAAATGAGTAGTGGGGCTGCCCAGTTGAGTCTCAAGGCTAAATCCAGGACATATGAATCATTGAAGTCTGATGGGACTCTAAAATCTGGAAAAGGAAGCAGTGTGCTTCTGCTTAATGAGAAGACAAACTATTCTCCACAAATACTCACTTGATGGCATGGTACATGTCCTCCAGGATGTCTTGCTCAAAGTCCTTGCCTCCATTCACACCTTTTAGGTTCTTGCGAAACTCCTAGAGACAAGCCAACAGGCTTTTCCCCATATGTCAGTGCTGAATCCCCACCTAAGGAACTCCTGGGTCTACAGTAGATAGGACTTAGGAAACAGTAAATGAAAGAGCCCACCTCCCTAACCCAGTTCTTTTCTTGGATTGGCCAGCCCTCCCTGATTCCCTTGGACAAACTCTTTCCATTGTGCCCACCGGAAATCCCATGTCCTTCCCGCTATACCTCCAAAACTGCGCTGGACCCTCTCTGCCTTGGCTGGGATCCAAGCTTACCTCTAGAGTCATGGGTGCATTCTGTTTGCGAACGTTGTGGTTGTGCTGGTCAGTATTAAGCAAGATGACAGCATAGGCCAGGGCAAAGCAGGCATCGCTATTGGCAAATGGGGAGCCATTACAATTCTGAAAAAGCAAAGACCCCACCTGTATCAATGCCCTTCTCTGACCAATCAAACCTTCACTACCAACCCATTGGCCAGTGCTGGGTACAAAGAGGAGCCAGAAAGCTTCCAACCTCTTGCCAACTCCTTAACAGAAGCTTATCTCTCTATGGAAAGTTCACTGATGTTTCTCTCAGCCTTTTAGGAGACAGCAGCTGGGTCCTTCAGTTGGAGCCATAAAAACCCTCCAGTCAAATGAACCTGGGATGCTGGGCTCAGGCCCTCATACACAACTCACTCTCCAATGCTCTGTGAATGCCTCCAGCAACCTTTGGATGACTGGTGCTTCTCCAGGTAAGCGGAAGGCTTCCAGGTAGAGACGAAGAGCTTCATCCAGCCGTAGACCCTGAAAGCTGAAGGTGCTAGAGAGAAAGGAAGAAGGACAAAGAGGCTAAAGATACATAAGCCGCAAACATTGGGCTCCCTATTAGCTCTAGTCCCTCTAATCTTCTCATTTTGGAACAGAGGAAGCTGAAGGCTCTAGCAAAGGGAACAATCTTGTGATCATCTCTAAAACAGACTAGAATCTGACAACTCCTAATTTTAGTACTTTCCACATCAGTGTATTCTTGCCTGGAAACCCCATCCACTGGAATCTACCTTGTGCTCAGGAACCCTGTTTTTTTTTTTTTAAAGATTTTATTTATTTATTTGTCAGAGAGAGTGAGCACAGGCAGACAGAGGGGCAGGCAGAGGCAGAGGGAGAAGCAGGCTCCCCACTGAGCAAGGAGCCGGATGTGGGACTCGATCCCAGGACACTGGGATCATGATCCGAGCCGAAGGCAGCCGCTTAACCAACTGAGCCACCCAGGCGTCCCAGGAACCCTGTTTTATCCCTTTGCAATGCTCTCTATACAGAATGGAATGGCTCCCAAAGCTATCTTGCTGGAGACTCTTTCAGGTCCAACAGACATAAGTCATGGGAAGAGGAAGAGCGTGTGACCTAGATAACCAGCAAGGAACTGACTGAGACTACTTTGAGGGACGCCTTGCCCTTTGATCACCAACTATGTCCTCCACTTCTTGCCACTTCCTCACCTCACAAAGCTCTCCAACAGGTCAATGTTTTTGCGGTCACTCACAAACTCTCCAATCATTTTCTTGTCCAGCCGAGGGTTCTCTCGGAGCCACTGGGCAACCTCTGTGTTGTCCATTGGGATGGTAAGGAGGCCTTTCTCCTGCAGAAACTGGATCCCCTTCTTTGGTTTCTGGTTGAACTGCTCTGTGCCAGTGATTAGCAGCTGGAGGAGAGATACTAGAGGTGTCACAAGCTGTTCTGCTCCTAAACCAGACAAGGCCAGGCTGAACTCCATCACGGTTCACAGCTGGTCACCTAACATTCCTAGGATGTAGTTCTAAGTGACTCCAAAACTAAGGCTGGATCATACCAGTCCCACTAGCTCTCCCCATTCTTCGTGTCTAATTAGAACTGGCTGGGGAACTGGGGTGCCCCGCTGGCTCAGTTAGTAGGATATGTGACTCTTTTTTTTTTTTAAAGATTTTATTTATTTATTTGACAGGCAGAGATCACAAGTAGGCAGAGAGGCAGGCAGAGAGAGAGGAGGAAGCAGACTCCCTGAGAGCAGAGAGCCTGATGTGGGGCTCGATCCCAGAATCTGAGATCATGACCTGAGCCGAAGGCAGAGGCTTTAATCCGCTGAGCCACCCAGGCGCCCCAGGATATGTGACTCTTGATCTTAGGGCTGTAAGTCTCTACACCCATGCTGGGTGTAGAGATTACTTAAAAACAAAACAAAAAAACAAAACATAGAATTTTTAAAAAACTGCACCATAAGAGGCAACTGGCTGACTCAGCAGAACATTAACTCCTGGTCTCAGGGTTGTTGAGTTCAAGCCCCACATTGGGCATAGAGCCTACTTAAAAATAGTTAAAAAAAAAAAAAAAAAAACTAAGAAAAACTGGCTGAGGAGCTCCTTTTCACTCATTTTCTGAGTTCTCAAGATGCACAGGGACAGCCCTTCTCCACCAACTTAGAAATCAGGAGAAAGTAGAAGAGAGACCAGAGAAGGTTCTCTTTCCTCTATTTTTTTTTTTAAATTCTATTTAATTATTTTTCAGAGAGAGAGAGAGCAAAAGCAGGGGGAGCAGCCGCCAGAGGGAGAAGCAGGTCCCCCACTGAGAAAGGAGCCCGATGCAGGACTTGACCCCAGGACCCTGGGATCATGACCTGAGCTGAAGGTAGATGCTTAACCACCTGAGCTACCCAAGGATCCATCTTCTCCCCAGTTTTATAGCCATCCTGGCATCTGTTTATAGCCTAGCTTGGATTTCCCTTCTTTCTCCAGTTTCCCAGCTTTTAAGGACAAGGTGAACTAACTGTGATGATAACTCAACTTGTCTGTTTAGTCACAGCTCTACAATCAAGGGGACACAAACCAGTCATTTAGGCTGACCATAAGAGGAAGAAGGGTTAAACAAAAGTTTTTTTTGTGTTTAAAAACAATTTTTTTTGAACTTTATTAAAGCACCAGATAAATGTCAATTCCATTTCACTGCCAATACTTACCCCAGGGCTTGAGATAACCAATAACCTCCAGGACCCACATGACACCATTCAAGGTTCTTGTTACCACCAGTAACAACTGGCTCTCACCTAGGGCAGGATTTGCCAAGGGGCACAAAGTAGGGTATGTCTAATTCCATGGCTTAGAAGGGAAGGCTTTCAAAGGAGACTACGTGGTTGCTGAAGTCCACCAAAATGCAAAGATTAGCCTTGGGAAACTGCTCAATGAGCTGCTAGACTCTCCCTTATCCTCTGGGACAGAAACCCTACAAAAGACACCCAGACTGAGGCAGGCAGAGACTAAGTTCTGGGGATGGCCATACAATTTTAGTATATGTGCTGCCGAAGCGAGCACTGGGGATGGCCATACATACCTTCTTTTTGTTTTTAATTTCAATCAGTTCCCGTGGATCTGGCAAGAGACAGGAAAATCGAGGTGGCTTCCGGGTAAACTTTTTGTCAGCTAGGAATAGGAGATGGGAGGAAGAAAAGGAAAAACCTGTAAGACCTCCTTTACCAGTATAATGGCTTTTGGAAGGTTGCCAATATACTCTCTAGTGAAGAAAAATGCCTCAAAAATTTTCTTGTCCTCATCAGTATTCTACATTTTTAGAGGTCCTATCTTCTAGGGCTGCAAATGTTTTCTCTCAAGTATCTTTGGCCTCTCAAATACTTCCTTCTCTCTCTGAAGGTATGAGTGAGCAGCCAAAGTTCACTCGTGTACTACTACAGTGTCTGTGCCCTCCCCCTCTTCCCTGGGCTCTCCACCAAAACCTCCAGTTGAGGGGGCTGAGGATCATGGACACCCAGTACCCACCCCCAGAGTCAGCAGCTTCTTCCAGATCACTGCATCCTGGTTTCCCATGTTCTGCTGACAGCCGCCCTCCACCTGGCAGATGTAGGCCTGGTATGTCTGCAGCTAAGCTTACAGGTTTCCCATCACTGGCTGCTCTCTCAGCTGGTAAGAGAAGAAAATAAATGAAGATGAGGTAAGAAACCAAGCAGAGCTGCAAGAGAAGTTGTGTACTAGGTTAAGGAGACCTGTATAGGTCCCACAAAGCCCCACATAGGTCACCAGCCCTGAAGACAACAAACCTAAGCCCAAAAAAGTAGTCACTGTCCCAGATTAGTCAAGCATTAGATCCTGTAATTTGATAGAGATTACCTAGTCCCATTCTCTGATCTTCTGCAACCTCAGTCTCAAGGGGATGTCAGAGAAGATTAATTAGGGTGGAAGCAGATACTGGGGGTGGGGGAAGGTATAGCCTGGAAGAGAAATCCTATATCCTTTAATCTAGGTTCTCTTTTCTCCCCATAAAGAAATAATAATACTCCTATGTTGTATACCTGAAACTAATGTAACATTGTATTTAGACTATGCTTTATTTCATTCAAGATTTTATTTATTTATTTTAGAGAGAGAGAGAGAGAGAGAGAGCGTGCAAGCGTGTGCACGCACACATGAGCGGGGGTTGGGGGCGAAGAAGTAAAGGAAGAGGGACAAGCAGACTCCATGCTCAGTGCAGAGCTCAATGCAGGGATTGATCCCATGACCCTGAGATCATGACCTGAGCCGAAATCAAGAGTCGGACACTTAACCACCTGAGCCACCCACGTGCCGTTAACTATTCTTTAATTAAATGATAATAATAATAATAATTCTATAAGAAAGCCAAAGTGTGGAGCATAAGAAAAGGACAAGTCCATGAATCTTGCTAATCTGCCTGGCCAATGATTCAAACCACCAAACCGTGGAAACACAGAATTGGGAGAGCCCCCAGAAGAAGTGATATAAAGGATGGAGAGAGGATTCAGTGAATAGAGAAGTGATAAGCATAGAACCCTAGGATTCCTCAAAGAGAGAAATGCCTCTCACTATTGCTGGATTCTCGGGAACCATCTACTGCCTCATAGCCAGGTTTGGCTGCTTCTTTCTTCTCTTGCTGGGTAAGACTGTTGAGGACTTTGGCCTGGCAATGGGCCTCAGTGCTGTCAATCACTGTCAACAGGGCATCAAGAGACAAGAGGTGTGTTGTATAGAGCTGACCAGACACAGGGAAGGCATTCTGCAAAGTAAACAGATCCAGGAGACTTGAGGTGAGAATACTTTACACTTTTCCAAAAACCCTGAAACCTCTTGTAACTTCTACACTGTCCTGAGAAAATGCCTTTCTTCTTCCTGTTCCCCAACTCTCAAGTGTTTCCCACCCTGCATATCGTATGCTCTCTACCACCAGAGAGATTTCCTTAACAAAGCCTTCTTTTTCTCGAGGCCAGTAATAATGGTCAGCACCTTGGACAGCAGCTTGGTGAGGTCTTCAAAGAGGTTCGAACAGTAGTAGTCACAATCATAGTTGATATAGAGCTCAGTGACAAAACTGGGGATGTGCCAGAGCTGCACAATGGCCTCCAGTGCCATCTCTTTCATCTCATAAGGCATTTTGGGGTTCTCCACAGTGATGATCTCCATGAGCTTTTTGATGTACATCTGGCAATAATCCAGTAATAGCCATTTGGATGGGGAAGAATTTAAGATAGAAGAGAAAAATTAGACAGGTAAACCATTAAACACAAGAAGGAGAAGCCCAGCCAGGAGGCATGCATTAAGAGACCCTTAAAGGTATTCTATCCTCTTTGGCCTCCATGTTGGGGAAGGCCTGGCTCTCTACCTCACACCTGATCCAAAACAAGTTGCCTACTAACCCTCTTTGTGCTCTCTCTGTGAGCCTGACTTGGTACTACACAAAGTTCTTTTTTGCAACTTATTGGTGAAGCCTGTCTGACTTGCTTGCCTATGCTGCAGACCTGCTAGGCAGAAAAGCCATACCCACTCACCGTGAGATTGTCCACCAGTCCTCATATTTTGCTTCTCTCATGTTATAGCCAGCCAGTTTCCTCTACATTTTTTTTTAAAGGCGAAATGAGATTTCTTTTCTTTTTTTTTTAAGATTTTATTTATCCATTTGACAGAGATCACAAGTAAGCAGAGAGACAGGCAGAGAGAGAGGAGGAAGCAGGCTCCCCGCTGAGCAGAGAGCCTGATGTGGGGCTCGATCCCAGGACCCTGAGATCATGACCTGAGCAGAAGGCAGAGGCTTTAACCCACTGAGCCACCCAGGCGCCCCCCCCCCCTTTTAAATACCTTTTTACTAATTATTAGGAATTCATTCATCGAATGAATCATTTTTCCACCAAAGACGCCAGCCAATGAACAAAACTATGGAGGCTAAAAGCACTGTCTTACGGGAGCCCCTAAATTCCATCTCTGCAGAATGACAGAGCTAGCCCCACTGAAGATGCCATACATCTATTTTTTTGTTCTTCCAAGTTCAATACACTCACCTCCAATTGGAACTTGAGGTGCTCCCTCATGCTTTCAAAGAGCAGGAAGCATACCCGCAGGGAAGCAGCATAAAGGTTGAGTCGCTCTACACTGAGTAGCTGGAGATCAGAGTAGGGTTAAATCATTAGGTTTCTGAACCTATGGCTCAACCAAGAGAAAAGCAGGAAAGCAAACTGTGTGAGGCTGCCACTAAGGTCCTGTGCTCTAAGGGAACTCCATATCTAGCCATTCCTGTATTTCTCTTTGGCTGCCAAAGTTCCCAGGGAACTAATAGTGTCCTTTTGACAATGACCACTGGCCAATTGGGGAGGGAGGTTCTTTCCCGAATCCTATATTTTTGCACCCATCAGCCAAACCTCCCTGGAAAACAGGGAGGTTTAAGAGACCCTGAAAAACAGCCAGGGACTCAGAGCCCCTATAGAAATCCAGTCTTACCTGGAGTAAGTGGCGGCACATCTCATCCTTGATGAGGCCCAGGAGGGTTTGGCACTGGGCTACAGGGGCTGATTCAAGAGCCACTGTCAGCAAGTGCAGTCCCATGTGGATCATAACCTCTGAATTGTGGCGGTCGTGTGGATTGGTGAGGGAGATGAGGAAGCGGAAGAGCTCCCGGATGCAGGGAAGACCATAGGGGACCAAAGCTGTACCTAAGGAAGGCCAGGAGTAAAGTGGGATTGCTAAGAAACAACTGGCTTGATAGCTTGGCCTGGCCTGCCCTGCATTATACAAGGCAATTGCAGGTAAGTGAGTCTCTTCAAGGAAAAAAAAAAGGTTTTTTTTTCTGGGGAGGTTAAGAAGATTACTCTCGCTTATTGAAGGCAATCAGAGTTGATGACCCTACTTTCTGTTAAAAGTCTCAAGCTATTCTTCCCTCTCACTTCCTACTGTCCACCAAAGTCCCTCTCTGTATAAGTTAGAGAAGGGCTCCACCCATGCCAACAGTCCTCTGGCTTGATTCCATTTCCTGACTAGAAAATGGGCTAGAACCTGGAGCAGAAGACATTTTAGATCCAAGATGGTCTAGACTGAGGACAGTTAGTGGACAGGATGGGGGTGGTGAATAGGCAGACCCTGCCTGAGAGAACTCACCTTCCTTCTGGGAGGACTGTGTGAAGCGCACACCCCGGGGATTGACGTAATCCATGTCATGGACAGAGGCAGAGTCAGACTGGTCAGCAGGGGACGTGCATTCCTCTAACACTTCGGGGATGGATTCCACAGATGCTGACTGGGCCTTTTCCACATGGACCCCTTCCTGCTATGACCAGTAGCAGCGGGATAGGGAGAGGGATGAAACAAGAGCAACTTGGAACTTACTCCCCTGAAATGCCTATGCTCCAAGTGTCTCTAATGGACTGCAGGTGTAGAGCCAGCTCAGCAGGCTATGAATCATTGCATGATGAAAAGATGGCTCGGGCAGAGTATGATGAAAGACTCAGAAAGCACCTCCTGGGGGATCAGTGACCTAAAGTGACTAGAACTCTAGAGGCAACAGAGGCTCTCGTAGGCCTGGGATTTAGATCATTACCTTCCAGACAAAGCTATGGCCATCTCTCTCACCTTTGCCAAGTACTATCTGTATGCATTGCTTCATAAATCCCATGAGCTACCTCTCACATTGAGTCTTGCTGTGGATTTTCTATACAACACAGCTGATTCTAGGAAACAAGAAATAACCCCCTACCTCAACCTTCTTTTGAACCAAGGCCCGGACAAAGGATGCAAAGGACCAAGCCAATTCCACAGGAAAAGACTAGAGAGGGGCCTTTGGAAATCAAAGCCATACCTGGGGGTCAGGCTGCTCAGGAATCCCTGGGTCACTGCTGCCAGGCTCTGTAGCTGTATTATACCCTGGAGAGCCAGGTTGCTCCAGGTCAGTAAGATCCTCCTTGGAGGTGGTCTGGGAGGAAAACTCCAGGCCACTGTCTGTAGAGGGGCTGACCACGGCTGAGGCAGCTTCTGAACTTGCAGAGGAGATGGGAGTGGGCACATCAATGAACGGCATGCCCCCTGCCAAGCAAAGTAAGTTAGGCTTGAAGATGAGAGACTCTGTGCAAAACACATACCCTCCATGGCACCCGGGTGTCTATTTCCTAGACTGAATAATAATCTCTATAAATGCTGGTCTCTAATGTAGTCAGAGTCCCTCTGGAAGGACAACCTTAAGTCATTGCAGAATTGCTAAGTGGTCATAGTCTGATCAGACCTGGAGTTTTCCTTTTTGCTCTTAGTAGAAAGACCAAAACCCCTCAGTTGGCTGGTTTTCAATGTTAAATCCCCAGAGAGGAAGGACAATTTCTTCTATCTATTCTAATCAGGGGAAGCAAACCAGAGCACTCACCAGTGAGGTTAGAGGATAAGGTGGTTCCATTGGGGGTGTGCAGCTCTGAACCTGATGTGACTTTGGTCATATGGCGCAGGGGCCGGGGGGATCTCTTCTGTTTCTTCCACTTGGATGAATCACTCATGCCTCCTGCTCTCATTTTCAGCTGGAAATAGCATACCTCATCAGCACTGGTATTCAAATTAAGATTCCTTCCCTAGCAATGTCCCTTCTTTTATTCCTACTGATCCCTAGAAAATAGCCTATATGCCACATCTGTGCCAAAGGAAAACTCTAGACCATAGAGCACATTCCTACTCTTCTAATCTGGCTTCTACATCTTCCACTTCACAGGTCAGCCTAGCTGCCTCCTAAACAGTCTACTTTTAGGCTGGTTACACATTACTCTGCTTTCCTGAGTCCTGGCAATCCTAAGTCCTTTAGATGGTGCCTGATCCTCTTGCAGAAAGGATGAGGGCAGAGGTTCCTTGGCCTGAAGCTTCAGATCTATAGGTTCTAGATTCCTGGGCTTTGTTCAACTATCTATAGCACAGCCTCGTACTCCTATCTTATCCAACTATGACAGCCTACAACTTCCTTGTCACACTCAGCTTTCCCACTACTTCGTGCACTGGGCGTAGATCCTAAACATATTCCTGGCTCTCTGAAATTTTTGCATCAGATTGGTCAAAGGCTCATTCCGTGGAGTTGAGGAAAGAGTGGTATCCCAGGCAACTTGTGGAGTTAAGGATGGAGGGTCATGTCATGCTGCTGCTCTGCTCTCTACTGCTCCCAATTTTGGTACATCACTGAGACCTGTTCTTCTCACTGCTGGGTCTTTCTAGATGAAATTTTATGTTTTCAGATAGTAAGGCTACTGATTTCTTGGACCCTTGCACCAATTTACTGATTTCTTAGACTTGCATTATTCCATTTCCTTCTCTCCTGCTGTATTTCCATTTCTCCTATAGCTTCCTTTTAGTCACAAAGGAAAATCTCCATAACTCATTGTGGGAACTATTCTGGGATATAAGTTTTTATGTATTTACTCCACTCTAAGCTCACAGCTACTTTGTTTAGGTCCATTTCATTTTCCTGGTCCTGATGCCTTCTGTTAGGGTTTGAAACCAGTCCCTTTACAGTTACACCATACTATTCCTAGACTGACCATCCCTGGACAGGGAAACAGTAATGGTCCAAGTACCATCAGAATGTCTCTAATAGAGTAGAAGCATTTTTCCTCCTTGCCTCTTTCTAAAGGCTGAATATAGACCCATGCTATCCTTTGCCTGTTCAATTCCTTCTAGTCTTCGGAGGATAGGCCTCCTTCCTTGACTTCCCCCAAGCCCTCCTGAACATAGGTAACCACTGATCCTTTGCTTAGAAACCACATAATTCTACCTTCCTTACCAATAGCTCCATCCAGAAAGGAAACAGATCTGAGAGTCAAGCCCTGTACCCAGCTCTTACTAACAGAGCAACAGCCTCACACTGGATTTATGCTTCTTATTCCTCCATCTCCACAATCCCTACAGTAAAATGCCTAGAATGGAGCTTCCAGTGCTCTGAGCACTGTGGTTACATAGGAATCAGGGTGCTCTCTCCAGTAACCACTGAAGCACATCTGTGGCAAGTTCATGGTAAAAATAATGTTCTGGAAGTAAGCGTCAGCCAATTACATGGTCAAGAAGCTCAAGAGACCAAAGAGAAAAAAAGAACCTCCTGGCTTTATCGGCAATTGTTAAATGAGGTCCAAAAAGCACTAACATCTGGATCCACTTTTGTGAGCTATCTTTTCTCTCTAGACGGCCTCCCAATTTCAGGGACTCTAGGTGGTTCTACTTCTACTGAGAAGCCAGTCACTCACTGAGCTGCCTTCCTACACTAGGATTAGTCCTTTCTGTTTCCTTATCTAACATTGGCAAAGCTCACTCCAACTTGATCATTTCAAATAGTATTCTCTGCCTCCTGGCTGGAGTAGGAGACGAGAGTCTGCCAGTTCTCACAAATGCCTCAACCCTTAAAAGTACAGTTATGCTCCCTGTCCTAAGGTTCTAAGGTCGGGGCTGGGCAGTAGGTATTCATAGAACCCTACCACACCTTATCCATATAACTGTATTTCCAAAGGGCAGTATAAGCTTTACAAAGAAAGGTCCTAGGTTAATAATCATCGCAAAATGCTGGGCAGCTACTAAAGAGAAATGCAACTTGTGACAAGTCAAGCACACAAATGAAAATTGACACAATTCATGCAAACAGAATGCAGGCCTATGGACTATCTAGCTAGGTGTAGAGACACACAGTTCTTTTTATCTTTAATGACCTGGGCTATCCAGCTCCTTCCCATCCATCTAGAGTCCTAAATCTTGGAAGAAGTCCTTTAATGTTAACTAAGAAAAAAAGACCCCAACTAGATGGATTATCCTTCCCCTCCAAATCCAGTTCAAGTACCCAGATAGAGTCAATAGCTCTATATGCCAGCTCTGAGACAGGGAGAGGGTAAAAAGGGGAAGGGCCTTGCTTAGAGGTCCCTCACAATTCCCCTAGAAATGGGAGATATTAAACCTCCTAACAAGATGTCAGCAGGACCCAGGCTTTCTAGGCTCACTACATGATGTATCACCAATTCAAAGCTTCCTTCTGCTTCCAGGAAACCAAATGGCACAGGAAAATCCCCAACACTGCAAAGCTACAAACACATGCAATACTTCCAAAGCCGTGCTATGTTACTAGGGAAGGGTAAGTTGTGCTTCGCACAATGGAAATGGGACCCAGATGTTATATATATACATATATGTACATCTATGTATATATACTTAAATAAATTAAAAGGGGGAAAGGAGAGGGAGAGGGAGAGAGACCTTGAGGTTCTTAAAGAGTAGTACCCTCTCTAACTGGTTCAGGGCTTTGGTCTGCTCCCCACTATTTAGCTCCAGTTTGCTGAGGAGACATGGAGAAATCTGTGAAAGACAGGCAAACGAGCGATTTAAACAAAGTGACATAAACTCAGACACACGCCAACAGGGCAGAGGGCAGGAATGGGAATGGGTGGCTAGGGAGAAGGAAGGTCAGGTGCATGCACCAAAGAGCCAAGGCAGAACCTTTTAGGGCTGCAAGAAGAATCATCAGAGGCCTGTGAAGGCCAGGACTTCAGTTCAAGATAGAAAAAGGCCATTCTTCTGACCACCATTCTTGTAGCAGTTTGAGAACCTTCTGATCTAGAGTCAGGCTTGATTTGTCTCGTCAACAGAGACTAGTGCAAGTATGAGCCCAGTCTAATCCAGCATTAGGGTGGGACTTAGAGCATAGGGTCCTTAGGCCGCCTACCTGCTGACAAGGCTGGACCTTGAGGGGATGGTAGGGCATTCACCTTTATCAACATACATTTTTGTCACAACCTGATCAGCTTCACCAAGTTTCCATGAAGGACTGGCTTACCAGCTTATGTGTTGGGTTAACAAAGATAGGCTGGGAAGGAAAGGCTAGGGAAGAAGAGGTATCTGGGGAAAAATAAATTTCTCACTAAAGGAGTGACACCTATTTCTAGATTCCAATCAGACCAGTATAGGCAAAAGCATGTTTTTTGCTAAGTAAGGGTATCTAGGAAAATCCCCATAGCACTAAAGTTGGGAGACCAAGGTTTGGATAAGGGACAGCAGGTCATACCTTCTTCATGTTGGTCCCCATATAGTTCTTGGGTTCTTCTTTAAACTGAGGTAACCTGTAAGACAGAGAATCCCATGGACTTCATTAGGGATAAAAACAAATCTCCCCTGCATGCCAGCCATAGCCCAAAGATGCTCTGGGCCTGAGCATCCCCTGTCCCCTCAGAAAAACTGGGAGACAGCGTCCTGGGATCGAGTCCCACATCGGGCTCCTTGCTCAGCAGTGAGCCTGCTTCTCCCTCTGCCTCTGTCTGCCTGTGCTCGCTCCTGTGCTCTATCTGACAAAAAAAAAAAAAAAAAAAAAATTTAAAAAGAAAAACTGGGAGAGAAGCAGCTTTTTGAGAGCCTCATCAAAGGGAGAAATTGGGGGACTTATAACACAGACACTTTCTTAAAAAGAAGGTAGTCACCAGGGTAAGATGACTAAATGCCCTTGGAACGTGGTGGCTCTTTTCATCCTAAACTGACTCCTTCCTACTTGTGTTTACTTGACAAGTATTGATGAATGCAGCAAGACTGGGAAGAGGGAAGTCCGTCAAAACTATGGGAGACTGGGCAAAGAGTAAGGAGTTAAAGGTAGGCTGAGTTTTGAAATCAATAAATCTGAGCCTGAGGAGTAAGAACACTTTGCAGCAGGGCCCAGGGGCAGATCTAATCTGTACATATTAATAATTACTACTTATAGATTTGAGAGCAAAATAAAATCCCGTGGGGAAGGTTTTTTTTTGTTTTTTAACTATTTTTAGAGCAGTTTTAGGTTCATAGCAAAATTGAGCAGAAGGTACATCGATTTCCCAAATAATTCCAGCCCCTGCATATGCATAATCATCCCCATTATCAATATCATCTAAGGAGGCTTTAAAGCCCTCGCCTCAGTCAGCTCTTCTCAAAGTCAGTCTATTGAAAAAAGGTATAGGAAACAGGCAGTTAGGTATGGTATGAAAAGGCCTTCTAGGCCCTAAATTGAGGGCTTTGACTAGGGTAACCAGTGGTTCGGGGTTGCCAGAGACCGAAGGGTTTGCAGGGACTTTCAGTACTATAATCAGGACAGTCTGGGCAAACAAGGTTGGTCATCCTAGCCTTGGTCCTTCCTTACAGAGGTCAACATCCTATTCCAGGCTCCCTTGAATCTGGCTTCCTCTCTGGGTTCCCTTTCCCAGCTGCTACCTGCACAGAAACAGACACAAGTTTGGGAAGCAAAACAAGGTCTGTCAGCCTAGATCAAATAACCCTCTGCCTCCCGCTGAGGCCAAGCTAGGTCCCTCCTCCTTCTCCCTTGTTCAGTAACCCTGGACCCAGGGAACTATCCCCATCCATAATCCCAGTGGCCCCTGAAGTGGCTGTAGGGTTGGCCAGGTCCCTGAAGTGGCTGTGTGGAAGCAGGCAGGCTCAAGAGGCCTGGGCAGCCGGGCTGAAGCAAACAGCAGCAGGTTTACCTTGTGAAGAGCAGCTGCACCATGTCTACGAGAGTGTGCTCTGCGGATTTTCTCAATAACTCTGCACAGGCAAAAACAAATAACACAGGTGTCATTACTTGCTGGGCTATTATCAGGAGGCTTCTCAGAGCAGACTCCCCTCCAAACCTTGTTTACTAAGGATTATGCCAAACTTATTAAAACCAGCTCCAGCTCAGCCTGGCAGCCACAACTGCACTAGCCCACTAGGTGGCACTACTGAGTCGGGGGAAAAAAAGGAGGGGGCACCATGATGTGTTTTCATGGGTTGCAGGTAGTGTCTATCCCAGAAACCCCAAGGGAGGAAGATCTGGTGCCTGGGCTGAGTCAGTCTGAGATCTATCCCAATTCCTGCCCTGGCACAATGAACTATAAGGCCTCTATTCTAGGTGTACAATAATCAAGTAAAGACTTCAAGACCCCCATGGGTCTACAAGGTAGGTAACGGACAAGTCCCAAGTTTTCTACCTCTCTGGGGTTCAGAGACAGCACCCTATATTTATACTCATGGACACTGGCCCCAGAAATGATGACAGGCCCAATATTCAAGCACCTACCACTGAGCCTCATTTCAAAGCAGATCCGGAAGCAAGACTGCATAATCTCACACACAGATTCATTGGTTAGGTGGGTACCCGCTGGGGTCAGCAACAGAGTCCGCAGCACCTACCAGGAAGAAAGAGGAGATAAAGTGATAAATAAAGCAGGTGGGGTAAAGTGGGGTGCACCTGAGGGGAGAGAAGCTGCCTCCTGTTCCTCTAGTCTCCTACAGAAGCACTCAAGGATAAGAAAGAGAGGTTAGCAAGAAAGCTGACCTCACTTCATTTTGGTAGGGGGCATCTCCCAGGAGCTTGTCTTGGGAACTGTGCCTTTACTGTGTGACCCTGACACAATTCAGCACTCATTCCAGCCCTAGCCCACAATTCCAAAAGATGGATGGCAGATATGGTCTGCAGAGGTACAGGTGTATTAAGGGCTTCCAGTATCTGATATCAGTTCATTTAAAGCTTTTAATTATTTCCCTGGAAGAAGCTTTTACTTTGGGTACCCAAGTTCCTTGTTTGGAAATAAAGTAGCTCCGTAAGTCCCAGTGGAGTCAAAACATGGTTTCATGCTGCTGGCAAACTTGGGTAAGGAGAGCCGATAGCACCAGCTCCTGGCCACCATTAATCTAACTGCTCTTCCCCTCCACTTACCTGAAGGATTTTCATCAGGACAACCTCATCACTGGCAGGATCTGTGCCCACAAAACGGGCATGGGTGACAGCATCTGCCATGTTCTCCATGCCCTCTGCTGTGCCCTCATGAGTGGGATCTGCTCCAACAAAAAAAGGGGAGACTAAATGGTATGGAAAGAAGAGACAGAAAAGGCAAGATATCCTGTACAAGGACTGTTTCGAGAGACTTTGTTTTTCTCCTCTCCAATTTCCTAACTCATGGCTACTTAAGCTACCTGAGAATTCCGCCCATAAATGGCTTTAACAAGCTCCTCAGCACAAATCCCACTGTGTTAAACAGTGGTTCTCAAACTTAAGCATACATCAGAATGACTCAGAAGACTTGTCAAAAATACAAATTGCTGAGCCCACTCTGAGAGCTTCTGAATTAGTGGGGCCTGAGAATTTGCATTTTTAAAAAAGATTTTATTTATCTACTTGACAGAGATCACAAGTAGTCAGAGAGGCAGGCAGGCAGGCAGAGAGAGGAGGAAGCAGGCTCCCGGCAGAGCAGAGAGCTCGACGCGATGCGGGGCTCAATCCTAGGACCCTGGGATCATGACCTGAGCCAAAGGCAGCGGCCCAACTGACTGAGCCATCCAGGTGCCCCAGACTCAGCAAATCCTATACTCTGAAGGCCCTTGGCCTGAGTCTTCTCTCACAGCCCTGCCTGACCATCTTTACTCAGGCCTCCAGGGTCCACAGCAGGACCTTTCTTTGCACAGGAAATCCACGTCCTTAGTTCTACGTGGTATTTTGGAGCTCAGTGAATGACAGCTTTGCTCCCACCTCACAAGGCTCCTAGGGGTCTATTTCTTCCCCTCTTTTAGTCATCTCCCTTGTTAAAGTAGTTTAACTGACTGAGCCTGAATGAAGCAGTAAAGTTAATCTTCTAAAAAGGCAGGTAAGAGTGACAGGTTTTTAGAACTGCAGGCAGAGCCTGCCAGGCAACCAGTGGCACAAATTCTAGTCTGGCAGCTGTGTGGGGCCAAACAAAAGGCTGATCCTTGGAGTAGGACCTAAGATAATCCTAGAAGCCTTGGGTCACAGGATGGAGGGATAAGGGGTATTTCTTCTAGAATAGCCTAAACAAAAGATTGTTTGGTTTGGGCTCACGCAGCAGAATTTGTCTTCCTCAAGACCCCTTCCTTAGAATTTCATCCTTTCCTGGCCACTCTGGAGCAGACTGCAGGGAAATCTGCCAATCTCAACTCCTTTGCCTTCTGGCTTTCATACACTCCTTCCTGCCCCCTTTTTCATGCTCACTGCAACCACCACCTACAGCATTCTCTTTTCCCACCACAGGAAACTCTGATGACCAGCTGGCCTGAGGTCTCCAATGACAAGCTTGTCTGCCAAGCCCAGGAAGGGGAGAGAGTAACACTGACAAGAAAGCAAGGGAAGAAGCACAAAAGGTGGCGGCTAGAGGCTGTGGAGAGAGATGACCTGCAGGTGGTGCTCAGGGCAAGGCTGGATGTAGCTGGGCCTGATTTTTGCTTAGGAAAAGTATAAAGCTAGGACTAGGGTGCCTGAAGAGGCCTAGGTACCTCTTCAGAACCCAGCTGGCACCTAGGATTTCTGCTAGGGGTCCTGAATGCTTCAGCTAAGCAAATCCCACTTTCTAGAAAAAGATAAAGGGTTTCATGCCCTGAACTGAAGGCCATTTTTTTTTTTTTTCCTGGCTAGCTACCGCCTGAGCTGTCTCTCTTCTTGTCTCCTTACTTAGAAACAAAGACAGCTGCCTGTTTTCTATATTCTCACCCTTGCACATGGGCTAGCAATACGGGAAAAGGAATTCAGGATCCTGAGTGACAAGACCAACTAAAAAGGAATCCAAAAAAGACAGCTAAACTAATTCAGAGATAACAGACTAGATAAAATATTTGGGCCAGATTGGGAGATTTGTAATTGGGATATTTATAATACTCTGATAGTCAATGGATTAATATCCCCGCTACACAAAGAACTCCTACAAATTAATAAGAAAAACAAAACAACTCAATAAAAATAAGAGGAAAAGAAGTTGTTCAAGAGAGCCTGGGTGGCTCAGTGGGTTAAAGCCTCTGCCTTCAGCTCAAGTCATGATCCCAGGGTCCTGGGATGGACACCCAAATAGGGCTATCTGCTCAGCAGGGAGCGTGCTTCCCCTTCTCCCTCTCTGCCTACTTGTGATCTCTGTCAAATAAATAAATAAAATCTTTTTTAAAAAGCTGTTCAAATGTTTAACTTCAAAAAAAATTAAAATAATTTTTCACCCATCAAATTAGCAAAAACAAAG
Organism: Taxidea taxus jeffersonii; assembly: GCA_003697995.1. Classification (NCBI taxonomy): domain Eukaryota; kingdom Metazoa; phylum Chordata; class Mammalia; order Carnivora; family Mustelidae; genus Taxidea; species Taxidea taxus. Next base: position 21,555 of record ML111368.1, read on the forward strand.
AATACAGCTAATATTCAGTGCTGGTGACAGGGTAGGGAAATGGAAATTCTCAAACATTGGAAGTATAATACTATAATCTTCTGGGAAAGCAAGCTGGCAATACCTATAAAAATGTAATATGCATATGGCCATTAATCCAAAAATCTCAAGTATAGGAATCTGTCATCCAAAGGAAAATTATTAAATAAGGAGACATGAGCAAGAATGCTTATTTCAGGTACACCTGGGTGGCTCAGTCAGTTTAATGTCTGCCTTTAGCTCAGGTCATGATCCCAGGGTCCTGAAACTGAGACCCACATCAGGCTCTCTGCTCAATGGGGAGTCTGGTTCTCTCTCCCTCTGCCTCTCTGCCTGCTTGTGTGCTTGCTTGCTCTCTCTCTAACAAATAAATAAAATCTTTTTTAAAAAAGATTTTATTTAGGGGCACCTGGGTGGCTCAGTGGGTTAAAGCCTCTGCCTTCGGCTCAGGTCATGATCCCAGGGTCCTGGGATCGAGCCCTGCATCGGGCTCTCTGCTCAGCGGGGAGCCTGCTTCCCTTCCTCTCTCTCTGCCTGCCTCTCTGCCTACTTGTGATCTCTCTCTGTCAAAATAAATAAATAAAATCTTAAAAACAAAAAAAGATTTTATTTATT
>ML111368.1:22287-40205 GCA_003697995.1 Taxidea taxus jeffersonii
GGGCAGCCTGCTTCCCTTCCTCTCTCTCCCCCTGCCTCTCTGCTTACTTGTATTCTCTCTCTTTCAAAATAAAAAAATAAAATCTTTAAAAAAAAAAAAGATTTTATTTATTTATTTGAGAGAGAGAGAGAGAGAGATCACAAATAGGCAGAGAGGCAGGCAGAGAGAGGGGGAAGCAGGCTCCCTGCCGAGCAGAGAGCCCGATGTGGAGCTCGATCCCAGGACCCTGAGATCGTGACCTGAGCTGAAGGCAGAGGCTTTAACCCACTGAGCCACCCAGGCGCCCCACAAATAAATAATTTCTTAAAAAAAAAAAAAAAAAAGAATGCTTATTTCAGCATTATTTATAGTGGCTCAAAATAGGCAATCTAAATATTAAATATTAATAAGAGAAAGACTTTTTTAGAAGATTTTATTTATTTGAGAACACACACATGGGAGGAGCAGGGTGGGGGGGTTGGAAGGGGAGAGGGAGCAACAGACTCCCCAGGGTCCTGGGATCATGACCTGAACTGAAAGCAGCCACTTAACCAACTGAACCACCAGAAAGACTGATAAATCTATACTATGGAAATTAACCCAGCTTTACTAAGAAGAAAAAAAGTCTTACCAGGAACTGAGGGGAGGGAAAATGGTGTATTGTTCTCTAATGATTAGAGTTTCTTCTGGGGTGAAAAAGTTTGGGAAACGAATGGTGGTGATGATTGTACAACACTGTGAATGTAATTAATATCATTTAATTACATACTTAAAGATGATTAAAATGATAATTTTTATATGTGTTTTGCCATAATAAGAGAAAAATATACGAACTTCCAGTTATAAGATACATAAATTCTAGGCATGTAATGAATAACACTGTAGCTATATTTAAAAATACTACATTGTAGGGACCCCTGGGTGGCTCAGTTGGTTGAGCGGCTGCCTTCGGCTCAGGTCATGATCCCAGCGTCCTGGGATCGAGTCCCACATCGGGCTCCTTGCTCGGCAGGGAGCCTGCTTCTCCATCTCCCTCTGCCTCTACCTGCCACTCTGTCTGCCTGTGCTTGCTCTCTCTAATAAATAAATATATATATATATATAAAAATACTACATTGTATATTTGAAAGTTGCTAAGGGGCACCTGGGTGGCTCAGTAGTTAAGTGTCTGCCTTCGGCTCAGGTAGTGATCCCTGGGTCCTGGGATGGAGCCACACATCGGGCTCCCTGCTCAGCAGGAAGCCTGCTTTGCCCTCTCCCACTACTCCTGCTTGTGGTCCCTCTCTTGCTGTGTCTCTGTCTCTGTCAAATCAATAAATTAAAAAAAAAAAAAGAAAGAAAGAAAGTTGCTAAAAGAGTAGATCTTAAACATCCTCATCACAAGAAAAAAAAATGAAACTATATGAGGTGATAAGTGTTAACTAGATTTAATGTGGTAATCATTTTTAACATATGTATACTAAGTCATTATGTTGTATACCTAAAACTAACATAATATTTTTTAAAGATTATTTATTTATTTATTTGACAGAGATCACAAGTAGGCAGAGAGGCAGGCAGAGAGAGAGAGAGGAGGAAGCAGGCCTCCCGCCGAGCACAGAGCCTGGGATCATGACCCAAGTGGAAGGCAGAGGCTTTAACCCACTGAGCCACCCAGGAACCCCACTGATATTATGTGTCAATTATATTTCAATAAAACTGGGGGGAAAAGAATAAATCAGAGGGCTAATTATATCATGTACATCTTTCTAAGTTAATACTATTAAGTGAAAAAAGAAAATCCATAGCACATACTCCTATTTTTTAAATGGTACATATTTATATACATGTAGAGAAAGGTATAGAAAGATTTAAACCAGTCTGTCAACATTATTTACATAAGGAAGAAGAAGGTACATTGAGAGGAGACACCACTAATTTTTCTTTTAGTTACCTCTCCATTGTTTACCTTCTTAAAATAAGCATGCACCGTATTTGAATAACTTTAAAAAGAAACCAAACTGGGGCACCTGGGTGGCTCAGTGGGTTAAAGCCTCTGCCTTCGGCTCAAGTCATGATCTCAGGGTCCTGGGATCAAGCCCCGAGTTGGGCTCTCTGCTCTGCGGGGAGCCTATTTCCCTTCCTTTCCCTCTGCCTGTCTCTCTGCCTGCTTGCGATCTCTGTCTTCCAAATAAATAAATAAAATTTTTAAAAAAGAAGTCTTAAAAAAAAAAAGGGGGCGCCTGGTTGGCTCAGTGAGTTAAAGCCTCTGCCTTCGGCTCAGATCATGATCCCAGGGTCCTGGGATCGAGCCCCACATCGGGCTCTCTGCTTAGCAAGGAGCCTGCTTCCCTTCCTCTCTCTCTGCCTGCCTCTCTGCCTACTTGTGATCTCTGTCTGTCAAATAAATAAATAAAATCTTAAAAAGAAAAAAAAAAGAAACCAAACTAAACCTCCAAGCGCACCAGGCACCATACTCTTAATTCCCTCCAAAGCATAAAGAAACCAGAGTCCCAAGGAAACCCCCACCTCCTCGGCACCCTGCATAACCTGAGTCAATTAGCATGATGGGTAACCAATAACAGTCTTACTTCTCTCCTACAAGGAAACAAATGGCTAGGGGAAACCTTCCGGTATCACCCGCTCACTACCTAAAGCTTGACCACCCCAGGAGAAGCAGGAAATGAAGTGTTGTGGTCATCCAACAAGGCCTGAGCTCTTACCTATGAGTGCATAGGACAGAAACTTGTTGACAGAGGTGAGTGCCAGTCCAGTGATAGGGCCAGTGGTATCTTCAGAGCGAATCACTTCCAGAAATGGACGGAGGAACACATTGGGCTCAATTTCTGAGAGTTCTGCAAGAAAAGATACAGAAATGAAGGGATGCTGGGTGCCTGGGTGGCTCAGTCGGTTAATAGTCTGCCTTCGGCTCAGGTCATAATCCAAGGATCCTGGGACTGAATCTCATGTTGGGCTGCCTGCTCAGTGGGGAGTCTGTTTCTCCCTCTGCCTTTGTCTCTTTCTTTTTGTCTCTCATGAATAAATAAATAAAATCTTTAAAAAAAGGAAAAGAAATGAAGGAATGTCACCTGACAAAAGCTAGAAAAAGGCCCTTCTTGTCTGTGCCATACAGCTAGAATTCTTAGTTACTGGGTCAATCTTCCTTTCTCTGGATTAACTTAAATCAAATCACAGACACTGTATCATTTTAGCTGTAAAGTATTTAGTATGTAGCTCAAAGATTAAGAAGTTAAAAAAAAAACACCCCACAGTATCAGGGCACCTAGGTGGCACAGTTAGGCATCCAACTCTTGGTTTTAGCTCAGATGGTGATTCAGGATTATGGGATGAAGCCCAGCGTCATGCGTGGCATGGAGTCTGCTTGAGATTCTCTCCTCACTATCCTCCCCCTTCCTGCATGTGCACTCTTAAATCAATCAATCAATCAATCTTAAAAAAAAAAAAAAAAAACAGGGGTGCCTGGGTGGCTCAGTGGGTTAAAGCCTCTGCCTTCGGCTCAGGTCGTGATCCCAGGGTCCTGGGATCGAGCCCTACATCGGGCTCTTTGCTCTGCATGGGGCCTGCTTCTTCCTTTCTCTCTGCCTGCCTCTCTGACTACTTGTGATCTCTGTCAAATAAATAAATAAAATCTTAAAAAAAAAAAAAAACCAACCCACAGTATCATTATCATGCTTTAAAAAGTAGCAATAGGGGTGCCTGGGTGGCTCAGTGGGTTAAGCCTCTGCCTTGGGCTCGGGTCATGATCTCAGGGTCCTGAGATGGAGCCCCACATCGGGCTCTCTGCTCAGTGGGGAGCCTGCTTCCGCCCCCTACCCCTGACCCTGCCTGTTGCTCTGCCTACTTGTGATCTCTCTCTGTCAAATAAATAAAATCTTTAAAAAAAGAAAAGTAGCAATAGGGGTACCTGAGTATCCGGGTGGCTTGGTAAATTAAGCATGCAACTCTTTTTTTTTTTTTTTTTTTACTTATTTATTTTTACTTATTTTATTTTACTTATTTATTTGTCAGAGAGATAGGGAGAGACAGAGGCAGAGGGAGAAGCAGACTCCCTGCATATTAAGGAGCCCGATGAGGAACTTAATCCCAGGGCCCTTGGATTAATACCTGAGCCAAAGGCAGACGCTTAACTGACTGAGCCACTCAGGCATCCCCAAGTGTCCAGCTCTTGATCTCGGCTGAGGTCTTGATCTCGGCTGAGGTCTTGATTTCATGGTCTTGAGTTGAAGCCCCACATTGGCCTTCTTCTTTTCCTTTTTTTTTTTTTAAAGATTTTATTTGTTCATTTGAGAGAGAGAGAGAGTACGTGGACAAGCAGGGGGAGAGGCAGAAGGAGAGGGAGAAGCAGACTTCGTGCCGAGCTGGGAGCCCGACATGGGGGGGATCCTGACATGGGGGGTGCCCGACGTGCGGCTCCATCCCAGGACCTGGACATCACGACCTGAGCCAAGGCAGTCACTCAACCGTCTAAGCTCCCCAGGTGCCCCAAGATGGTAAATTTTGCTATATATATATATATATTTTACCATAATTTAAAAATTAACAGTAAGTCTTTAACAGCACCAACTACTGTTGGGTCAATTTTCCATTTCCATTTCACCACTCCTCCTAGTGACATATAGATAAACTTCACCTCAAGTTGGCCAAAGAGGTCCCAGGATGAACTACTGTCTTTATGTCTTCTGTTGTTAGGATCAAGGTCACTCCTCTTAGAGATAAAAATGTTAGCATATCCCAGGAAGGTAAGGGAAAACCCTGAAGTTTCTAGTCCCTTGCTGAAAAATAAGCCTAAGAAGAACAAAAGGCTGCACAGTCCCTATTTTTGGAGAGAGTTTGTAATCTTGGAAGGCCCTAAGCACTCTGGCTTCCTTTCTGCCTAGAAGCAAACCAAAGGGCTAACTGCTCTGAGATGAAGGAGCAATTCATAATCTTTATTTCACAGATGAGAAAAATAAGGCTTAGATAAACTACATGATTGGCCCCAAATCACAAAGCTAATAAGAGGCAGAGCTGGGATTTGAATGCAGTCTATATACATGGTTTCAAAACTTGTGAAACCATTATATCTATTCTACCTACCAGCACAAACTACCAAATTTAGAAGGCTTCATTCCAGATCTAAGAAACAACACTGCACTGGACTTGCTCTCTACCCTACTCTATAGAGTTTGTTTTTCTGGAGTCCGCAATGCTTTTATCTTCCAGAGACCAGCTCACTAAAACGCTTCCTAAATTGCCCAGAAAGATTAAGGGACATGGTCAAGGCTGTCCACCTTCAGAGACAAAAGAAAGCTGGGTTTTCTAAGTACTTTCATTTTCATGCAAATGTAGGGAGCTTCCACTCAATTCCTACCACAACCCCCTTTCAGTAAACATTCCCTGGGCCCGGCTGCTCCTCAGATTAATGCTTTAATTAATTGGCAGATTGGGTAGCATTTTCCAAGCCTGTATGTACAGTGATCACATCAGCTGTATAAAACCTGCTTCTTATCCCCCACCTACCCCCACCTAGAGATGTACAATTTGCAAGAAAAACCTAGAGAAAAACCTTTGTGTGTGTGAGGTGGTAGAGGGTTGAGATGTAAGGAACAGAAATACTAGGAAAAACTGAAATATATCAAATACTTTCGTAAAGCATATTAAAAAATATAAAGTCATCTAGTCTTGCTGCCTTAGGAACGTTAACTATTATATATGATTTGGTCTGTCACTTAAAAAATATGGTCATGGTTAATACAGTTGAGATATAAAAGTCTAGATGGAAAAATAATCCTTAATTAAGAGCTGGGAAAGGAAACATTTTCTGAGCTTTCATCCAGTTGCTGTAACTATACTTTCTTTATGTCTTCCTTCATGGTGAAAGACTAGGGAAATTTCACAGCCATGGCTTGACACTTCCAGAGCCATGTGCATTTTTTAATTTGGTAAAACCAGCTCTTTCTGGCATAGTGTTCTATAAATTTTAACACATATATCGATTCCTGCAACCACTGTGACGGTGTGACAATAGGGCTACAGAACAGTTTCATCACCCAGAAAACTCTCTTTTGTCTCTTTGTAGTCACACCCTCCTCCCCACTCAAACCCCTGTCAACCACTGATGTATTCTCCATCACCACAGTTTTATCAAGGTCATAAAATGAAATTGTACGGTATGTTACTTTTGAGACTGGCTTCTTTCACTCAACATGATGCCTTCACCTAAACTGCTGCTCAACAGTTTGTTCCCTTTTTATTGTTGTGTAGTATTCCATGGCTTGTATGCACCACAGTTCATCCATTCTCTAGTTAAAGGGCATTTGGCTTCTCCAGTTTGAGGCAGTTTTGAGCAAAGCTGCTATAAATGTTTGTGTACTGGTTCTTGTGTGAAGAACAGTGGTTTGCATTTCTCTAGGATAGATACTCAGGAGTGGGATTTCTGGGTCAAAGGTAAGTGTATGTTTAGCTTTATAAGAAACTGCCAAACTGTTTTCCAGAGTTTCCGTATCACTTTGCAGTCCCACCAGCAATGAGAATTCTGGTTTCTCCACATCCTCTCTGGTACTTGGTATTTTCAGTATTTTTATTTAAGCCATCCGCATAGGCAGGTAGTGATAACTTCCGTGTGGTTTAAATTTGCATTTCCCCAGTGGCTAGTGACATTGAACATCTTTTTCATGTGCTTATTTGCCAACCATGTATCCTTTTTGGTGGATGTGTCTGTGTCTGTTCAAGTCTTGACCCCATTTTTTAAGCTGAATTGTTTGTTTTCTTACTGTTGAGTTTAGAGACTTCTTTATTTATTCTGGATTCAGTCTTTTATTGGCAATTCAATGATACACAAATGTTTTCTCCCAGTCTGTAGCTTGTCTTTTCAATCTCTTAATGGTATCTCTCTTAGAACAGACATTTTTACTTTTGATGAAGTCTGGTGTATCAATTTTTTTCTTTAGTGCATTGTGTTTTTGGTGTCATATCTAAGTACTCTTTGCCTAATCCCAGGCTATGAAGATTTTTCCTATGTCTTCCTCTGAAAGATATAAAGGTTTACGCTTTTTAAAAAAATCTATGATCTATTTTGAGTTAATTTTTCTATAATGTGTGAGGTTTTCATGAATGTTCTTTTTTTCCCCCCATATGGATGTTTAATTGTTCCAACAACAATTATTGAAAAAAAACTTTCCTCACTGAATTGTCATTGGACTTTGCCAATCATTAACTGGCCTTATTTTTATAAGTATATTCTGGGTTCCTTGTTTCATTGATCTGTGGGTCTAACTCTCTGAATGCAAACTATCTTAGTTAACTATATTCGAAGTCTTAACATTAGGTCATGTAATCCCTCCAACTTTATTATTTTTCAATACTGCTATCAGCATTCTAGTTCCTTTGCCTTTCCATTTCAAAATAAATTTGTCTATATTTACAAAAAATCTTGCTGGGAATTTGACAGGAATTGCACTGAGTCTATAGATTAGTTTGGGAAGAAATGCCATCTTTACAAAGTTGTGCCTCTTAATCCATGGACATGGTAGTCTCTCTATATCTTCTTCATTTCCTTCACCACTGTATTATAGTTTTTAGCATACAGATTCTGTGTGTTTTGTTAGATGTATATTTTATTTGGTATGTTTGTAAATGGTATTTTGTGTCAATTTCAGTTTCCAGAAGTTCATTTTTAGTATATAGAAATGTGACTGATTTTTTTGTTGTTGTTTTAAATCAGAATATTTATTGTGACCAATCACTGAAATCCTTAATCCAAATGCTATTCCCTTCATCATTTCATTTGTGCAGCCAAGACCAAAGAGACGAAATGTGACTGATATTTGTGTGTGGACCTTATATCCTGTGACCTTATGAAACTCACTTATTAGTTCTAGGATTTTTTGTTTTTGTTTTTGTAGATTCCTTGGGGATGTCTACAGGGACAATTATATGATCTGCAAACAGTTTTATTTCTTCCTTTTCAATTATATGCCACTTGGTGGGACTTCCAGTACTATGAAAGCAGACATTTTTCTTGCTGTCAACTTTAGGGTAAATGCATTCAGTGTTTCATGTAAAGTATGATGTTAGTTGTAAGTATTTTTGTAAATCTTTATCATGAGTGGATTTTATATTTTATCAAATGACTTTTCATCAATTGATATGATCAAGTGATTTTCCCTTTTTAGAATGTTAATGTGGTAGATTAACTGATTTTCAGATATTGAATCATCCTTGCATTCCTAGGATTAAAACTTACTTAGTCTTGGTATATTATTCTTTTACTATATTGGTAGATTCTATTTGCCAATCTTCTGCTTCATAAGGTGAAAGAGCTCACTATGGCATGAGAGGCCTGAAGTTGGCAGGAGTGATATCATATAGAGGCTTGGACAAAGTCCCACAGAAAACTCTCTGGAGGCTCTGGATGTGGTCCTTGTACAGTAAATAATCCAGTCAATGGACCAGAGATCATCAGTCTCCCTACTTCTCACTACTACCAATAGCCAGGCATAATACACCCAAGCTCATCTGTCAAATTAGGTAGTTAGAATCTGTGACTGCTAAAATACACTCTTTCTGGCACATCTATTCTGTGTATCAATGCTTTATGGAGACGTAGTGATGGCAAACTAGAAGAGCTGGACTTCTTAAAAGATTTTATTTTTAAGTATTCTCTATACTCAATGTGTGGCTTGAACTCACAACGCTGCTATCAACAGCCACCCGCTCCACCAGCTGAGCCTGCCAGATGCTCCAGAGCTGGAGTTTTTAATTAGCCCACTAGGAACCTTCACTATCACCCTCACTCCCATACCCCTACAAAAGAGAATTGTGATATATAAAATTAACTTTTCCAAGAGCCTGGTCTAGGCAGAATTGGAGTTTTGCTCTCTAGGTTCAACTGGTGATTGCTAGGAGCATCAGACACTCTAACAGAAATACCACGTGCAGCTTTTGGTGGTGGTGGAGGGGACAGACATGGCAGGGGAGACTGTACTACTAGCAGGGTACCACTAGTGAAGACATTTCTGATTTAACAGGTACCTCTTTGTAAACACATTTAAAACAAAACCAAAAAAACAGCCCTGGAATTTCAATTCAAAAATTCTGTTAAGATGTTCAGATGGTTCTCTAAAACAGTGCTTCTCAAACAGTCTGTGGTTAGGGCCAATTTATTTTTTTCCTTTATGTCAATCCATTGCAGACCATCATTTTATAAACTACAATAAAGAGGTGCCTGGGTGGCTCAGTCGTTAAGCATCTTCCTTCGGCTCATGATCCCAGGGTCCTGGGATCAAGCCCCACATTGCTCAGTGGGAAGCCTGCTTCTCCCTCTCCCACACCCTCTGCTTGTGTTCCCTCTCCCACTGTCTGTCTGTCAAATAAATAAAATCCTTAAAAAATAAAAATAAAAAAAACTATAATAAAATGAACTGCTAGAGAATGAAATTATAAAAACGAAGATATAAAATCCATTTTATTATTAGAATTAAACATATATAAAATTACTGTCAAGATGCTGTAAAAGTTTCTAAATGTTTTCCCTCAATTTCTGTATACATTTCATCATGTACTAAGCAGCAGTTTGTGAACCCAAAATGGTTTATAGATTATACTTTGAGTAACAGTGCTCTAGAAAAACAAAGCCAAATTTTCAACTGGTCATTCCAGAAAATCCTTCAAATCCTAGGATACTGTGGCTAAGATAGGCCCTAAAAATAATTTACAAATGAGATAATTTAGATTTAGAAAGCTTGGGGTACTGGGGTGGCCCAGATGGTTAAGCCTCTGCCTTCAGCTCAGGTCATGATCTCCGGGTTCTGGGATCCAGCCCCTTGTTGGGCTCCCAGCTCGGCGGGGAGTCTGCTTCTCTCCCTCCCTCTGACTCTCACCCTGCTTGTGCTTTCTGTTTCTCTCTCTCTCTCTCTCAAATGAATAAATAAAACTTAAAAAAAAAAAAAAAGATTGAGAAAGGTTAAGTAATTTGTAAAATACTAGAAAGTCAGTTAGTATTGGAACCAGGACTAGAAGTTGAGGGTACTAGGTGAAAACATAGGCTTTTGAATAGGATTTAGATTCTAGTTGGGCAACTTAATGCCTGTGTAATAGATACTAAATTTTTCAAAGCCTGTGTTTTATTACCTGTAAAATAGGTGTTAAAGACTTAAAATAAATTATATTTTAAAATAACAGCAGCTAACACTTATTGAGCATATACTAATGTGTCAGGCACTGTGCTCAACAATTCACATAAATTATCTCATTTAATGCATGTAAAATATATTGTACAATGCATGGAATACAGTAAATGTAAAAAATGTAACTAAGATACTATTATTCTAGTTTTTTAGTTCTGGGTCCCAGTCCAGGGTTTTTTGTTTTTTTTTTTTTTAAATATTTTATTTATTCATTTGACAGAGAGAGAGATCACAAGTAGGCAGAGAGGTAGGCAGAGATAGAGAGAGGGGGAAGCAGGCTCCCTGCTGAGCAGAGAGCCCAATGTGGGGCTCGATCCCAGGACCTTGGGATCATGACCTGAGCCGAAGGCAGAGGCCTTAAACCACTGAGCCACCCAGGTGCCCCCCAGTCCAGGGTTCTTAATACTATATTTTAATAGTTATTTTAAGTTCAGTTTACTTTTTTAAAAGATTTTATTTATTTTAGAAAGAGAAATAGCACAAGCACACAAGTAGGGGCAGGAGCAGAGGGAGAGAGACAAGCAGACTCCACTGCGAGTATGGAACCCGATGTGGGGCTCGACGCAGGGCTCAATCCCATGACCCTGAGATCATGACCTGAGCTGAAATCAAGAGCTGGACACTTAACCGACTGAGCCACTCAGGCACCCCAATTCAGTTTTCTCCCTCCCTTCTTTTTCTTTCTTTTTTAAAGATTTTACTTATTTATTTGTCATAGAGAGAGACTGAGAGAGCAAAGCAGTGGGAGGATCAGACAGAGGGAGAAGCAGGCTCCTGGATAAGCAAGGAATTTGATGCAGGACTTGATCCCGGAACGCTGGGATCATGACCTGAGCCAAAGGCAGATGCTTAACAACTGAGGCACCCAGGCATCCCTCAGTTTTATTTCTTAAGATCTAAGTAAATATCAAAACTTCAAAGGCAAGCCTTCTATCTTTGATTACTAAACTACTAAAAGAGATAAAAATTAAGCATAGATACCAAGATAATTAGTGGTTGTTATTTATGTATGGTGCAATGTGCGATAGCTCTTTTAATTTCTGAGGGTTTCAGCTTTCTCCAAGGTATGCATAGTTATCAGAGAAAGGTAGAGCCTTCCCTTTTTTAAACAAATGAGTGAAATACTCATCCTCTTTTTAGAAGGGATAAAAATAACAATAATAATAGCAGCTACTATTTATTACTTTGTGCCATGCCATGTGCTAATAAGCACCTTATATACCCTATCTCTTCATAATTATCCTCATTTTTTAAAAAAGATTTTATTTATTTATTTATTAGAGAGAGAGAGCAAGCTCAGGCAGACAGAGTGGCAGGCAGAGGCAGAGGGAGAAGCAGGCTCCCTGCTGAGCAAGGAGCCAGATGTGGGACTCGATCCCAGGACGCTGGGATCGTGATCTGGGCCGAAGGCAGCCGCTTAACCAACTGAGCCACCCAGGCGTCCCCATAATTATCCTCATTTTGAAGATGAAAATGAGACTGAGAAAGTAGATCTACCCACCAGCTAACAAGTGGTGGAAATGAGAATCAAATCCAGGTTCACATGATTCCAAAATCTGTGCTCCTAGCTATTTAACTCCACTGCTTCCTATGAAGCCAGAATAAAAAAGTTTCTGGTGTTCTGCCTCCTGGATCAGCCTACCTGGCAAATGAGATTCAATTGTCTAGATCTTCAGAAGAGTGAGAAAAGCTGTCTGAGTCCTTCAGGGGAAGGTGCCATGATGCTGCTCATAGTAAGCAGGCTGAATAATTTCACAACCAAGGAGACATCTGACACTGCTGCCAAGCAGCCAAAATTCCCGCCCTGGAAGGCTGTCAACTTCAAGGCACAAACAGTCCAGTAAACAGAGAGTGCAGATCAGGTAGAGGGGTACTCTGAAGGTGACTGGTTCATGTTCCAAGATTGGACGGAAAAAAAGGAAGGAATATAAGGAGGGGAAATGCAACTCTTCATTGAAAAAAGAACACTTGGGATCCTTCTAGGACTAGGCCACCTGCTTCTAAAACCAAATTTGAGTCCTATTTCTGGCTAATCAGTGCTGAATAAGAACAATTACAACAAGAATTATTAAACTGTTTCTGGAGAAGCTCATGAACCACTTCAACACCAAGCAAAGGGAAACCCTTTAGAGATGTCTGGTGGTGTTCCCCTCACACTCTGTTCAACAGCAGTGAGCAGGTGGTTCAACTCCCTATATTATGATATTAAAACAGAGAAAGTCTCAGTTTGGCCTAGCATCAATCTGAGAATCTGCAGATGTCCCCCAAGTCTCTTGTCTTTCCAGATGATGAGCTGACCTGTCCCAAAGGGAATGAATCCTGACACTGTTTTCTCTTTTCACGTCAGAGCTGCAACCCTCACTGATAATTTATGCCAAAGGTCTCAACATGTGGCATCAAGCAATGCCCTTAGACAAAAGGGAACACTCTCTTCTTAGCCTATAGGGGAACAGTCACTATCCTCCCACGAGGTTGGGGTTCTCCAGCCTGCAGCAGCCTTTTCTCATTTGGCCAGCATGGGGCTGGCACATTCCTGAGCCAAAATGCACACATAAGCTGCTTTCCCTGGTAGTGAAGCTCTTCACTCCTGAGTGACTCTTGTCAGGGGCGGTTGGGCATTCTCAATTGGATTACGCTGACAAGGAAAAAGGCCTGTGGTATATTATTTCAACACCATTTGGCTTCAGAAATGCCTGTCTCGACCCTTTTGCCCTCAGAGCCTACTTCTCCCTTCTTGCTTTCTAGAGGGTCACCAACCTGCTCCCATCCTTGCTCTTCATCCTGCAAATACTGGCTCATGTTCCTGGAGACAGGATATCATCATTCACAAGACAGATCATGTACGTAACAGACTAATAAATCAGAGCATGATATAAACAAAAGTCAAGTTCATTTACCCCTCTTGATATTTCTGTATTAAGAGACACAGAACAAAATTATTTGGACATAAAAAAACTTTCTGGTTTTTGGCTTTTCTGTTTATGCCTGGACATTTTATTTTAAGAAAAAAGGTCAGGTCCTCATATTCTACTTTTCTAACTATGTTATACCCAGGAATATTTTTGGTAAAAGTCAAAGTAAGATTGGGAATGATCTACAAATACAATTTCTGAGATACTGTTAAGTTCAGTAGGAAGAAGCTGTACTCTTTGTGGTTACAGAGGACATCAAGAGTAGTGATCCAAAGGATGAGCAAAACTAAACTTTGGTAAAGCCAGAAGCCCCTGAAGTATCTGCCACACCTGTCATGCCTTTATTTCCAAAGGTCAAATGGGTACGTGGGGATTTAGGCTTGCCTTGAGGAACTGACTTGAAGGAATACTGACAAAGGGCAGCTTGCAGAGAAATTTATTATCTTCCAAGCTTAAGGGTAAAACCCAGATAAGCCTTTACAACCTTGCTCTATACAAGAGGAGAAATAAAATAAAGAAGTGCACTTGGCCCAGTCTTGGCCCATCAACAGGCAAAACACTTCCCTTCTCTGGCCCATAGATTCCTCATCCATAGAGTTTTCCTTAGGGAAGGTGGTGGTGGTGGTGGTGGTAGTTTAACTAAATTCTTTAAGGCTCCTTTAGATTCCTAAAACTTATAAAATGCAAAATACAGTTTGGGAATAAGTGTACATGAATGCAGACAGTCTGTTACAAAGGAAGCCTGGAGGAAAAGCAAACCTAGTTTGTTTGTCTAAGCTCCTGACAGTAGGTCCTCTTTTCTTAGCTATCACCTAAAGTTCCCAGATCTGTCTGAAATGCTTAGTTTCTCAAGGCACCTTTAGACTTGGGAGGGGGGTTGATTATCTTTGATATTATGACCCCTAAGAAACAAAATATGATGATGGATTAATCACTACCACATCTAGCTACAATGTGAATCCATGGGCCTGCAGTAGAAGATAATGGTACCAACCACTTACTCTAAGAAAGGCAAATTATTTCTAATACTTGGTCCTTCAAAAAAACTCTTTAAGGGGTGCCTGGGTGGCTCACTTGGTTGGGCAACTGCCTTCAGCTCAGGTCATGATCCTGGAGTCCTGGGATCAAGTCCTGCTTTGGGCTCCCTGTTCAGTGGGGAATCTGCTTCTCCCTCTGACCTTCCCCCTTCTCATGTTCCCTCTTTCTCTCTTTCAAATAAATAAGTAAAATATTAAAAACAAAAACAAAAAAACCTCTTTAGGAGTATTCACTTTTTAGGCCAATCCTAGCCCTCAATGGCCAACCCAACCTCAATAGCCAGTTTAGCTTGCTGCCAGGAGCTGCTATCTACCACCCTTACAAGAAGAATCCTATTTCACTGCCAAGGACAACCACCTTAATTTGACTCAGACATCAGAAACAGCTACACAGATTATTAAGCATAACTGCTACACATAGATTATTTTATCCTCCCCAAACCCTGAGAAACAGTATTAATGTTCCATTTTACAGATAAAGAAACCAAGGCTCAGGGCACCTTAGCAGTCCAGTCAGTTAAGCGACTGACTCTTGATTTCGGCTCAGGTCATCATCTCAGGATGGTGAGATTGAGCACTGAGTCAGGCTCAGCATTGCTGAGTGTGGAGCCTGCTTAAGATTCTCTCCCTCTCCTCCTCCCCTGCTTGCTTTCTCTCTTGAGGAAAGGAAGAAAGAGGGCGCCTGGGTGGTTCAGTGGGTTAAAGCCTCTGCCTTCGGCTCAGGTCGTGATCTCAGGGTCCTGGGATCGAGTCTCACATCAGACTCTCTGCTTGCCTGCTTCCTCCTCTCTCTCTCTGCCTACCTCTCTGCCTACTTGTGATTTCTCTCTGTCAAATAAATAAATAAAATCTTTTTTAAAAAGATTAAAAAAAAAAAGGAAAGAAAAAAACAAATGAATAAATAAATCAAGGCACTAGGAGGTTAAGAGACTTGCCTAAGATCACACAATAAATAAAAGAGCCAGAATTTAGAGCCAGGTCTTTTCTAGCTTCCAAAGTCCGTACTCTTTTTTTTTTTTTTTTTAAGATTTTATTTATTTATTTGACATAGAGAGACACAGCGAGAGAAGGAGCACAAGCAGGGGGAGTGGGAGAGGGAGAAGCAGGCCTCCCACCGAGCAGGGAGCCCGATATGGGGCTCAATCCCAGGACCCTGGGATCATGACCTGACCCCAAGGTAAACACTTAATGACTGAGCCACCCAGGTGCCCCCAAAGTCTACACTCTTAAACACTGTATTATGTTCTTTAATATTATACCGTGTTATTGCTGCTACAGGTTTACTACTAGATATATTTATTAACTGCATGAATTGGATGGCAAATAAAAATTTAAAACTCAACTATCCTGGAATTGAAGTTTCTTCTCTATCTTTCCTCCTCCTATCCAATAACTAAACATTGTTGGCTATTGATTTTAATACTGCCACAAAAATTAAACATCAGGGTTGCCCAGGTTGCCTCCTAATCCAAAAGGAAGAGTGAGGCCCCTTTAACAAGGCTGGCAGGGCTAAATGAGGCCCAAAGGGACTGGCCTCAAATGTACTGCAGCGGCTGGAGGACAGACTGATCCATCTGTCTTACTGAGAGCAAAGTTTGATGTGTATCAACTCTATAAACACTAGTTTTCTCCTTCTAGAGGAAACTGGCACATATTGAAAGGAAAGCAATTAGGTTGTAACGTACAGGCAAAAGCCAGAGCTGCTCTGGTCCTTCACTCTGCCTTGCTGTTTTCTGCATACATTGTACGAGACCAAGCCCAAACTTAAGCAGGCAATTTGAAAGCCCAGGAGAAATTAAAAACTTCTACTGCTATACTTTAAAACAGAACAATTCACCCCAACTTTATGCAGTCATTACACTTGGAACAACTTTTTCAATCCAAATTCTTCTCACAGTCTTGTAAAAAGTTCCAGTGTTTGATGGCAGCAAGAAGAGAAGACAATTACAGGTTTATTATCAATTACCACCCTGTCAGGTCTCCTCTAGGGGCCCTGACTGGGAAGTAAAAGGAAATTAAAAAGAACTAAATTCTTAACTGGCATTAGCAAAATCTACAGATATGGAATAGACCAAAGGGTCAACAGCCAAAACTTTTGGAGAAGAGTCAGAGTCTCCAAAGAGTATCAATTACAGGACTGGTAGCAGTGTTTCCCTGTCCCGTAAGTGTACAGAATCCCATTTTTTAAAAAATTTTCTTTTTTTTTAAAAAGATTTTATTTATTTATTTGACAGACAGAGATCACAAGTAGGCAGAGAGGCAGGCAGAGATAGAGAGAGGAGGAAGGAGGCTCCCCGCTGAGCAGGGAGCCCGACTCGGGGCGCGATCCCAGGACCCTGCGATCATGACCCGAGCCGAAGGCAGAGGCTTTAACCCACTGAGCCACCCAGGCGCCCCTACAGAATCCTATTTATCCATTTTTCTCCAACAGCTGAAAATGGTTTCTATGGCAGCAGATCATAAATTCTTAGTGACACTAAGACTAAGGAATCTTATTCTGCCTCAGATCCCCTTTCTGCTAATGGGCTTAAGAACTGGAGAATAATGTACACTTCCCATTTTACAGATGGGGAAAATAAAGACACCAAACATGTAATCCATAAGAGCAAGGACAAGTTCAGTGGGAACAAGTATTCTAACCACTTGCCATTGCTGTCTCTAAAGACATGTTGCTGGGGGGCCGGGGACTGGGTAGCTCAGTCACTGAGCATCTGCCTTCGGCTCGGGTCATGGTCCAGAGGTCCTGGGATCGAGCCCCGCGTCAGGCTCCCTACTCAGCGGGAAGCCTGCTTCTCGCTTTCCCACTCCCCCTCCTTGTGTTTCCTCTCTTGCTGTCTCTCTATCAAATGAATAAATAAAATCTTAAAAAAAAATAAAGACATGTCTGTAAGCTGGAGAATGAATAAGAACATTTTTGGAAACAGCAGTACTCTGAGAAGTCACATTATTTGTTCTTAAAGGTACCCAGGGAACCTTTAAGACAGCTGAATCTGGAGGAGCAATCCTGAAAGCATTGGGAAACAACCATGTTCAGAAAACATGGGACAGAACCCGAGTTCAGCCAACACCTGTTTCCCCAACAATATCTGTCTATCTATCTGTCTCTTGTTTTATCCCAACTGCACACAATACAAAAGCTGCATTATTCTGGTAAAGTTGCATTCCAGCTCAGAGTGCACAGTTAATGTTTTTTACAGCCCACATGCCTTCTTGTGATGGATGGCCACTTTATAATGAAATACTTTATGCTCAATCAACTCACAAATAATAAGTGTTCCATTACATGGCATTAAAAATAAACCCCAAATCAGAAAGACTCAGAAAGAAATAAAGAACAGGAGTATAAGGGTGATTCCTGGAAAGAGAGGAAGAAAGAATCCTCTGTAACTCCTTCATTTCTAAAGAAAGCACAGTCCTAAGAAGAATTTGGTCTAGAGAAGGCATTAATTTCAACAGATGATGTTGGAACAAATGGACATCCATAAGCAAAAAAAAACCCAACCCCCTGACAAACCAACCAACCAAACTAACAAAAAAACCTCCATGCAAACCTCGCACATTATAGAAAAATTAACTCAAAATAGATTACAGATGTAAAAAAAAAAAAAAGGTGTAAACCTTTATATCTTTCAGAGGAAGACATAGGAAAAATCTTCATAGCCTGGGATTAGGCAAAGAGTACTTAGATATGACACCAAAAACACAATGCACTAAAGAAAAAAATTGATACACCAGACTTCATCAAAAGTAAAAATGTCTGTTCTATGAGAGATACTTTTAAGAGATTGAAAAGACAAGCTACAGACTGGGAGAAAACATTTGTG
>ML111370.1:0-40226 GCA_003697995.1 Taxidea taxus jeffersonii
GGGTCCTGGGATAGAGCCCTGCATTGGGCTCTCTGCTCAGCAGGGAGCCTCCTTCCTCCTCTCTCTCTGCCTGCTTCTCTGCCTAGTTCTGATCTCAGACTGTCAAATAAATAAATAAAATCTTTAAAAAAATGTTTAAATAAAAAAATACACAGGGACGCCTGGGTGGCTCAGTTGGTTAAGCAGCTGCCTTTGGCTCAGGTCATGATCCCAGCGTCCTGGGATCGAGTCCCGCATCGGACTCCTTGCTTGGTGGGGAGCCTGCTCCTCCTTCTGCCTCTGCCTGCCTCTCTGTCTGCCTGTGCTCGCTCTCTCTCTCTCTCTAACTAATAAATAAATAAAATCTTAAAAAAAAAATACACATATATATGACAAAAATTAAACAGCCAAATACAATTTAAGGATGATGTCAAAGGCTGAAGAGGTGAAAGAGTTTGAAATGGGGGTGTGTGTGTGATGCATGTCACAGGCAAAGGTAGAGATAGAATAAATAAGCAGGGGAAATGGCAGTGTGTCTCAGAGGTAAAGGCCAATAATAGTTTTCAAAAGGAGGGTAGAAATCAATTCACTGAGCTGAGTCATTCTTAAGTATTTCAGATGAATTTGGATTAAACATTCACTGAGATTCAGAAATGTTTGTCATAGAGCAACATATTGTGTCCTGCTGGAATTTAAAATATTTATCCTTGAGTTGAAATCTACAGATTCATGGGGTTGGGAAGGGTCTTAGAGGTCGCATTTTTCAAGCCTTTGGTCTTCTAAAAAAGGTACAAGTAGATAAAATGACTAACCCTGTCTCAGAAATGATCCTGGAAGCCAGGTTACTGATTCCTTGACTGCTGTTTTCCCAAGTAGTTTTTGAACTAGGGAATAGTTACACTAACATTTTCAAATTTATATTGGATTCTGAACCCTTGATCTGAAAGTCAAAGCAGCAGAAATTTTCTATTTTCTTCTATGAAAGGAGTTATTTTCTTGAGAATAGCAGAGGTGATAGTAGAATGTCATCTGCTCTTACGAAGTATATCCCAGCATAGTAAGAGGTGGGAATAGAGAAGGAAGTAGGAGGTTATAGACTGAACAGATATTGAACATTTAAAATGTGCCAAAATTGCACTACAGAATTGTGCATATGCTGTAGTTACATAAAAACCCTGTACATACAGAAATATATATGTAAAAGAATTATTTAAAAATGAATTATTTTAGAATAATTCTAAATTAGCACCTTGAGAAGTTCCAGTATACAGATAATTTTGATGGGCAAAAACTATAACTTCTTCTGAGAAAATTGGATGGATAAAGAAAGTTTACTTTTTTGCCTTTAATTAAAAGTAACTAAGTTTAAATATCAAGAACAAACTATACCAGTACCCAACAACCACAAAAATTTGTACCAAAATTTTCCCATGATCTCATCATTCATATTCGTTTATCATGGTAGCATAATCAAAAATTTAATGTAAGTAATTTTCTGCTACTGGTGGGCTAATTTCCCTAGTTTATTTTTCTGTGAGAGTAGCATTGTGATTCTTGTTCATCATTATAATTTCTAGTGCTTAGTACAGTGCCTGTCCCCTCGTAGGTAGCCAATAAGTATGTGTTGGGAAAAGGAATGAACTAATTAACAACAGCCATGGGAATTTTATATTGTTATCAATTTATATCAAGTATAAACAAGGTGAATTCCATGTCTGTGTAATATAGGATCATGATTTCCAAAAGTATAATAAAGATAAATGTGTGCTGTTAGTTTTTAGATATTTTATAAGATTCATATTAGTATAGAGTAACTTATGAATGGTTTCCAGAGAAGCCAACCTAGATACTGGTTAAAAACCAAGCATTCAGTTTATTCCAATATATCAGATTAACGTGGATGAATTTCCAATTAGTATTTCTACAAATTTTTCTGATTTTTTCCACTTAGTTGCACTCATTTCAAAGGGTATGTGTTTACCCATGATTACATGTGAGGTACAGGAGTTTACAAATGTAAATGAGATATGATTCTTGCCCTCAAGGAGTTTCACTTGACAGATTTCTTTTTTTTTTCTTTAAGCTCTTTTATTTAAACATATAATGTAACCCCACCACCCTTTCCCAACCCCTCTCCCCCCTCAACCCCCTCAGTTTGTTTTATGACATTAAGAGTCTCTTTTGGTTTGTCTCCCTCCTGATCCCATCTCGTTTCATTTTTTCTTTTCCTACCAACTTAACCTCCACCCCTGTTGCATCTCCACTTCCTCATATCAGAGAGATCATGTGATAGTTGTCTTTCTCCAGTTGACTTATTTCGCTAAGCATAATGCGCTCTAGTTCTATCCATGTTGTCGCAAATGGTAAGATTTCATTTCGTTTGATGGCTGCATAGTATTCCATTGTATATATATGCCACTTCTTCTTTATCCATTCATCTGTTGATGGACATCTAGGTTCTTTCCATAACTTGGCTATTGTGGACATTGCTGCTATAAACATTCGGGTACAGGTGCCCCTTCAGATCACTACATTTGTATCTTTAGGGTAAATACCCAGTAGTGCAATTGCTGGGTCATAAGGTAGCTCTATTTTCAATTTTTTGAGGAACCTCCATGCTGTTTTCCAGAGTGGTTGCACCAGCTTGCATTCCCACCAACAGTGTAGGAGGGTTCCCCTTTCTCCACATCCTCGCCAGCATCTGTCATTTCCTGACTTGTTCATTTTAGCCATTCTGACTGGTGTGAGGTGGTATCTCATTGTGGTTTTGATTTGTATTTCCCTGATGCCCAGTGATGTGGAGCACTTTTTCATGTGTCTGTTGGTCATCTGGATATCTTCTTTGCAGAAATGTCTGTTCATGTCCTCTGCCCATTTCTTGATTGGATTATTTGTTCTTTGGGTGTTGAGTTTGCTAAGCTCTTTGTAGATTTTAGATACTAGCCCTTTATCTGATATGTCATTTGCAAATATCTTTTCCCACTCTGTCAGTTGTCTTTTGGTTTTGTTGACTGTTTCCTTTGCTGTGCAAAAGCTTTTGATCTTGATGAAGTCCCAATAGTTCATTTTTTCCCTTGCTTCCCTTGCCTTTGGCGTTGTTCCTAGGAAGAAGTTGCTGCGGCTGAGGTCAAAGAGGTTGCTGCCTGTGTTCTCCTCAAGGATTTTGATGGATTCCTTTCTCACGTTGAGGTCCTTCATCCATTTTGAGTCTATTTTCGTGTGTGGTGTAAGGAAATGGTCCAATTTCATTTTTCTGCATGTGGCTGTCCAATTTTCCCAACACCATTTGTTGAAGAGGCTGTCTTTTTTCCATTGGATATTCTTTCCTGCTTTGCCGAAGATTAGTTGACCATAGAGTTGAGGGTCTATTTCTGGGCTCTCTATTCTGTTCCATTGATCTATGTGTCTGTTTTTGTGCCAGTACCATACTGTCTTAATGATGACAGCTTTGTAGTAGAGCTTGAAGTCGGGAATTGTGATGCCACCAACTTTGGTTTTCTTTTTCAATATTCCTTTGGCTATTCGAGGTCTTTTCTGGTTCCATATAAATTTTAGGATTATTTGTTCCATTTCTTTGGAAAAATTGGATGGGATTTTGATAGGCATTGCATTAAATGTGTGGATAGCTTTAGGTAGCATAGACATTTTCACAATATTTATTCTTCCAATCCATGAGCATGGAACATTTTTCCATTTCTTTGTGTCTTCCTCAATTTCTTTCATGAGTACTTTATAGTTCTCTGAGTATAGGTTCTTTGCCTCTTTGGTTAGGTTTATTCCTAGGTATCTTATGGTTTTGGGTGTAATTGTAAATGGGATTGACTCCTTAATTTCTCTTTCTTCTGTCTTGTTGTTGGTGTATAGAAATGAAGCTGATTTCTGTGCATTGATTTTATATCCTGACACTTTACTGAATTCCTTTACAAGCTCTAGCAGTTTTGGAGTGGAGCCTTTTGGGTTTTCCACATATAGTATCATATCATCTGCAAAGAGCGATAGTTTGACTTCTTCTTTGCCAATTTGGATGCCTTTAATTTCTTTTTGTTGTCTGATTGCTGAGGCTAGGACTTCTAGTACTATGTTGAATAGTAGTGGTGATATCGGACATCCCTGCCGTGTTCCTGACCTTAACGGAAAAGCTCTCAGTTTTTCTCCATTGAGAATGATACTTGCAGTGGGTTTTTCATAGATGGCTTTGATAATATTGAGGTATGTGCCTTCTATCCCTACACTTTGAAGAGTTTTGATTAGGAAGGGATGTTGCACTTTGTCAAATGCTTTTTCAGCATCTATTGAGAGTATCATATGGTTCTTGTTCTTTCTTTTGTTAATGTACTGTATCACATTGATTGATTTGTGGATGTTGAACCAACCCTGCTGCCCTGGAATAAATCCCACTTGGTCGTGGTGAATAATCCTTTTAATGTACTGTTGGATCTTATTGGCTAGTATTTTGGTGAGAATTTTCGCATCTATGTTCATCAAGGATATTGGTCTGTAATTCTCTTTTTTGATGGGATTCTTGTTTGGTTTGGGGATCAAGGTGATGCTGGCCTCATAAAATGAGTTTGGAAGTTTTCCTTCCATTTCTATTATTTGGAGCAGGTTCAGGAGAATAGGAATTAATTCTTCTTTAAATGTTTGGTAGAATTCCCCTGGGAAGCCATCTGGCCCTGGGCTTTTGTTTGTTTGGAGATTTTGGATGACTGTTTCAATCTCCTTACTGGTTATGGGCCTATTCAGGTTTTCTATTTCTTCCTGGTTCAGTTTTGGCAGTTTATATGTCTCTAGAAAAGCATCCATTTCTTCCAGATTGTCAAATTTGTTGGCATAGAGTTGCTCATAATATGTTCTTATGATTGTTTGTATTTCTTTGGTGTTGGTTGTGATCTCTCCTCTTTCATTCATGATTTTATTTATTTGGGTCCTTTCTCTTTTCTTTTTGATAAGTTTGGCCAGGGGATTATCAATCTTATTAATTCTTTCAAAGAACCAGCTCCTAGTTTCATTGATTTGTTCTATTGTTTTTTTGGTTTCTATTTCATTGATTTCTCCTTTGATCTTTATTATTTCTCTTCTCCTGCTGGGTTTAGGCTTTCTTTGTTGTTCTTTCTCAAGCTCCTTTAGGTGTAGGGTTAGGTTGTGTATTTGAGACCTTTCCTGTTTCTTGAGATAGGCTTGTATCACTATATATTTTCCTCTCAGGACTGTCTTTGCTGTGTCCCACAGATTTTGGACCATTGTGTTTTCATTATCATTTGTTTCCATGGTTTTTTTCAATTCTTCTTTAATTTCCTGGTTGACCCATTCATTCTTTAGAAGGGTGCTGTTGAGTCTCCATGTATTTGGGCTCTTTCCAAATTTCCTCTTGTGATTGAGTTCTAGCTTCAGAGCATTGTGGTCTGAAAATATGCAGGGAATGATCCCAATCTTTTGATACCGGTTGAGACCTGATTTATGACCCAGGATGTGATCTATTCTGGAGAATGTTCCATGGGCACTAGAGAAGAATGTGTGTTCGGTTGCTTTGGGATGGAATGTTCTGAATATATCTGTGATGTCCATCTGCTCCAGTGTGTCATTTATGACCTTTATTTCCTTGTTGATGTTTTGTTTGGATGATCTGTCCATTTCAGTGAGGGGTGTGTTAAAGTCTCCAACTATTATTGTATTCTTGTCAGTGTGTTTCTTTGATTTTGTTATTAATTGGTTTATATAGTTGGCTGCTCCCATGTTAGGGGCATAGATATTTATTTAAAATTCTTAGAACTTCTTGTTGGACAAACCCTTTGAGTATGATATAGTGTCCTTCCTCATCTCTTATTATAGTCTTTGGCTTAAAATCTAATTGATCTGATATAAGGATTGCCACCCCAGCTTTCTTCTGATGTCCATTAGCATGGTAAATTGTTTTCCACCCCCTCACTTTCAATCTGGAGGTGTCTTCGGGTCTAAAATGAGTTTCTTGTAGGCAGCATATTGATGGGTTTTGTTTTTTTATCCATTCTGAAACCCTGTGTCTTTTGATTGGGGCATTTAGCCCTTTTACACTCAGGGTAACTATTGAGAGATATGAATTTAGTGCCATTGTATTGCCTGTAAGGTGATTGTTACTGTATATTGTCTCTGTTCCTTTCTGATAATACTTTTAGGGTCTCTCTTTGCTTAGAGGACCCTTTCAATATTTCCTGTAGAGCTGGTTTGGTGTTTACAAATTCTTTCAGTTTTTGTTTGTCCTGGAAGCTTTTTATCTCTCCTTCTATTTTCAATGATAACCTAGCTGGATAAAGTATTCTTGGCTGCATGTTTTTCTCGTTTAGTGCTCTGAATATATCATGCCAGTTCTTTCTGGCCTGCCAGGTCTCTGTGGATAAGTCTGCTGCCAATCTAATATTTTTACCATTGTATGTTACAGACTTCTTGTCCCATGCTGCTTTCAGGATTTTCTCTTTGTCGTTAAAACTTATAAATTTTACTATTAGATGATGGGGTGTGGACCTATTCCTATTGATTTTGCGGTTTTGAGGGGGGTTCTCTGCACCTCCTGGATTTTGATGCTTGTTCCCTTTGCTATATTAGGGAAATTCTCTACAATAATTCTCTCCAATATAC
Organism: Taxidea taxus jeffersonii; assembly: GCA_003697995.1. Classification (NCBI taxonomy): domain Eukaryota; kingdom Metazoa; phylum Chordata; class Mammalia; order Carnivora; family Mustelidae; genus Taxidea; species Taxidea taxus. The sequence continues at coordinate 6,592 of ML111370.1, forward strand.
CTTCTGCTCCTCTCTCTCTTTCTTCTTCTTCTGGAATCCCAATTATTCTAATGTTGTTTCGTCTTATGGTATCACTTACCTCTCAAATTCTCCCCTCATGATCCAGTAGTTGTTTGTCTCTCTTTTGCTCAGCTTCTTTGTTCTCTGTCATTTGGTCTTCTATATCACTAATTCTTTCTTCTGCCTCATTTATCCTAGCAGTAAGAGCCTCCATTTTTTATTGCACCTCATTAATAGCTTTTTTGATTTCAACTTGATTAGATTTTAGTTCTTTTATTTCTCCAGGAAGGGCTTTTATTTCTCCCGACAGGGTTTCTCTAATATCTTCCATGCCTTTTTTCGAGCCTGGCTAGAACCTTGAGAATCGTCGTCCTGAATTCCAGATCTGATATATTACCAATGTCTGTATTGATTAGGTCCCTAGCCTTTGGTTCTGCCTCCTGTTCTTGTTTTTGTGGTGAGTTTTTCCGCCTTGTCATTTTGTCCAGATAAGAATCCGCTGTTCTCCTTGTTATGTGAATTTGGTCTTGGTTGGATTTCTTGTTGATCTTCTGGGGGAGGGGCCTGTTGTAGTGATATTCAAGTGTCTCTGCCCCAGGCAGAATTGCACTGCCCTTACCAGGGGCCGAGCTAAGTAATCCTCTCAGGTTCGCTTTCCCGAGCTTTTGTTCCCTGAAGGCTTTCTGTAGAGTTCTGGAGGATGGGAATGAAAATGGTGGCCTCCTAATCTCTGGCTCAGAGGAGCCAAGAGCTAGCAGCCCTAGTCTTCAGTGTGCCTTCAGAGAAAAGCGCTTAATCACCCCCGTCTCCCCAGCCTCCAGCCACACTTGGAGAAAATCGTTCATAATCAGTCCTGTCTCACTGGCTTCTGGCTGTGCTCTGAGGTCACCCAGCCTGTGACCAAGTGTCTCTGTCTCTGGCAGAGTCCCACCTGGAGTCTCTGAACCCCATAGTTCCCTGAGCTCTCCCAGGTTGGAGTCTCCCCGTATCTTGTGGGGACCCCTTGCACAGAGCACCGGCCCATGTCACAGACCACGGCTCTAGAAAACCCTGAGTTGAGAGCTCACTTCTCAGCTCTGTCTCCACAGTCAGCTTCCCCGCTCTAATACCTGTGAGCTTTGTGGCACTCAGACACCCCCGATCCTTCTGTGACCCTGTGGGACCTGAGTCCACGCTGTCCCCGTGAGGTCTTCACCCCAATTTTGCCTCTGGAGCGATGTCCCTCCATGGAGCAGACTTTTAAAAGTCCTGATTTTGTGCTCCGTTGTTCCGCCGCTTGCCGGGAGCTGGCTCCTCCCCCTGATGTCTATCTTCCCGTCGCATTGGGTTCACTTCTCCACTGGTCCTACCTTTTAGAAAGTGGTTGATTTTCTGTTTCTAGAATTGTTGTTCTTCTTCTCTTAGATCTCCTGTTGGATTCGTAGGTGTTCGGAATGGTTTGATAGGCTATCTAGCTGATCTCCTGCTGCCTGATGTCATCTCAGCCTGCTACTTCTCCGTAATCTTGACTCCTCACTTGACAGATTTCTTAATGAAAAATTCATAAGTGTATAGAACATGAAAGGAACAAGGGACTAGAAAAGTCTTTGAAGTCAATAAGACAATAGAGCAAATCAAAATTGGGTAAAAATTATGACTGAAATTGTGACCCAGTTGACTTTGCTGGAATACAGAGGTATTCTACTGACAATGGTTTTAATTTTAAATTACATAAAATTCTGAAGACTAGGATTCAAAAAAAGTTATGTAAATTATTAAAAATTCCATGTGCCATTTGAATATTAATCAGTGTTCTGTTTGAAACAGGTGTGGCAGCTGACCGAATAGCAATTCAGTCCAAAGGTCGCTACACAGCCAATCTGTCTCCTCAGAATCTGATTTCCTGCTGTGCCAAGAACCGACATGGATGTAATAGTGGAAGCATTGATAGGGCTTGGTGGTTCCTGAGAAAACGTGGGTAAATAGCTACCCGACATATGTTTCTAGGATTCTTATGAGTTCATTTGGGGTTAGAATAAGGAAAAAAATAAATTGCAAGATTTTTACTAAAAAATATATATATATGCTATACCTATATAAATATGTGCATTACCTTTAAATATATACTATATTTGGTTACCTACCAAGAGTATAAGCTATTGGAAGTGATTATTTGAAGAATGTATACATTCCAGACTAAATTAATGGAAAGGCTCAAGTAAGCATTGTTTTCTTGCTGCTCTATGCTAAATAGCTCTACTGAGTCTCTGTGGGAATAGAGTAGTAGACATTTCTGATACCCTGAAGAGCCTTTGAGTTACCCAGGTAGATGGATAATGTGAGGTAAAAATTAGATGAAGAATAAGATGAATAAAATAAATAATTTATAGTTGCCTCAACTTATCAACATCACTAAGTGTCACTCTCTCATTCAATGGGAAAAGGTAGGCTGTATTTCCTTACTCGCATGTAGTCTGATACCTATTGCATCCTCATATCTACTGTAAGAGATAATCTATGTAAATGCTAAGTAATTTGGGTAAGGAAACTGCAGCTGATAACTAGTAATATACGTATATACTGCTCACCTGTCCTTTTATCATCCACTGAATACTCTAGGTTTGCTATAGAAGAGTCAGTTGCTATGAAAGCATGGATGTCAGATATTGATGGGTAGCAATAAATTTCTTTAAAAACATTTCATACATTTTGCTTAATAATGTGGTGCTTAGAATGAACAACTTGGGCTGAAACCTTCCTGGTATAGTAGTGCTTGGATGTCTTCTGTTTTGTAGAATGACAAAAATTAATACCCTTTAGAAGCTCAGAAATAGAAATTAACATTGAGACCCAACTAAATCTTTTTTTTTTTTTTAAAAGATTTATTTATTTATTTATTTGATAGGCAGAGATCACAAGTAGGCAGAGAGGCAGAGAGAGAGGAGGAAGCAGGCTGTCCACAGAGCAGAGAGCCCGATGCGGGGCTCAATCCCAGGACCCTGGGATCATGACCCGAGCCGAAGGCAGTGGCCTTAACCCACTGAGCCACCCAGGCGCCCCGAGACCCAACTAAATCTTACCGGTTGGTCTGTTCAGGTTATCATAACAAAATGCCATAGACTGGGGAGTGTAAATATCAGACCTTATTTCCCACAGTTCTGACGGCTGAGAAGTCCAAGATTAAGATATTTGCTGATTTAGTCCTGGCAAGAAACCTCTTCTCATTTGCTTCTTGTTGTGCCCTCACATGGCAAAAAGAGAGTGCTAGTATCTCTTTCCCTTCTTGTAAGGCACCGAATGTCAGTGTGAGGGCCCCAACTCCATCACTTCATTTAAAGCTAATTATCTCAAAGGTCCCTCCAAACACCATTCCATTAGGTGTTGGGGGGGTTCAATACATGAATTTTGGGTCACACAATTCAAACTATAGCACCGATTATCCCAAAGCAATATGTTTGATGTAAGAATTTTTGGAAGTATTCATAGTCTTTAATGGCTTTGCTTTCATCATATTCCTTGCTCAAAATCTCTTATTCTCTTGAACACTATTGAATTTTTCTGAAGCAATCCTATTGGATATTTCTATGGCCAATTCAAATTGAATATATATGTAAAATCAATTTTTTTTGAACTTAGGATATTTCTTTATTTTTTAATTTCCTCAAATTTTTAAAAATTTTTATTAACATATAATCTATTTTTTGTCCCAGGAGTACAGGTCTGTAAATCATCAGGCTTACACATTTCACAGCACTCACCATAGCACATATCCTCCCCAGTGTCCATAACCCAGCCACCCTATCCCCACTCCCCAACCCCCAGCAACCCTCATATAAAATCAATTTTATGGCTTATTTTCCTTACGATCATCTTCTATATTCAATAAGTTGCATTAGTTTTGATACTAAATAATTTGTCTTTTCTATGTTCAGTTTCAAAATCAGAAATCAAATTATTTTGTTTATTCTTTTGTACAATGTATGTGTCTGATAACTTTCTACTTTATTAACTTTTAACACTATCTTAGTATATAGTATATCTCCCAAAATATGCTGAACCACAGAAACATATTGAACAATTGAAATCTTATGAGGAGTTATTTATAACTCAGCAAAAATTAAAAAAAAAAACAAAGAACAAAACAGCCGTAATTACAATACTTACATCATTGATCAAAATACCCCATCTCAACATAAAAAGATCATTGTTTTTTTCACATTAAACTTGGTTTTTCTACATTATAATTATAGATACAGGATGAAGTCCTGCCTCTATTAATATTACCACAGATTTTATTGGCAGTCACTTTTCATCTTTAGGAAATTCTGTACTGTAGATAAGTTATTTATTAAAATGGATTAAAACAAGACTTTTAAAATTACAATAAAACAAGGGGGCAGGGAAGAGTATAATATATTGAACTGGTATGTTGGAACTAATCCACATTTTGAATGTTACACATGTAAGCAGTTAGGAAAATTTATAAATCTTTAATTCAGTAAAATTGCACATAGATAGTATATTACAGCATTTTCCTAAGTATTACTTCTTTGCTTATTCCTCATAGACTGGTATCCCATGCATGCTATCCACTTTTCAAGGACCAAAATGCTACCAATTATGGTTGCGCCATGGCAAGTAGGTCTGATGGGCGGGGAAAACGGCATGCCACAAAGCCATGTCCCAACAACATCGAGAAATCGAACAGAATCTACCAATGTTCTCCTCCATACCGAGTCTCCTCCAATGTAAGTCTAAGTGGCAAGAATTAACAATGGTTAACTTTCTCAAAAAGATAAAGCTCTACTGTTATTAAAATTCTTTAAAAACTATTATATTCTAAAATAATGTTAGTTTTCAGATATAATTTTTATATTCCTAAAGTGTCCATTAAAGGCTCTCAGATTTCTGATCTTTGTAATATTAGCAGCATGAATAACTATGTGACATATATTTACATACTTGACAAATAAAAGCTAAATCAGACCTTTTTTCACTGACTTTATGGCAGTAGTAGCTCATTATGCCAATCCTTTGCCTTAGTCCACAAAATAATTGAAGTATATGTAGCCATTATGGGAAAACGACTCCCTTAGATTCTAGTTTTTCATGTTGAAAGCCTGGATATATTTTACTCCATCATATCAGTGTTATCCAGACCTCACTTTCAGAATATCTGAACCTTCAGTGGCTTTCAGTTACCTACAGAGTATGGTTTAGTATTCATATTATGGCATATAGGTCTTCTGTGATTTGGTTCTGACCTGCTGCCTTTACAGACTTTGGTACTGCCTGCATATGCCCCTCCACCTGCTTGTAATGCTCCTGATAAATAGGACCACTGTCTGCTTCCTAGATACATCTGCTTGTCTGCTTAGCCAGGTGATGATTCTTCTGAACCATGTTGGTTATACCACCTATTTCCATCTGGTAGAATCCCACACATGGGTCAAGGCCCTGGTCAAAACTTTGTCTCCTCTGTGACCTTTTCTTGACTCCTAGGATTACTTTTCGTTTGCATCCCTGGGAACTTGGAACTTACTCTGTAATAGAACTTAATATATCATAATGCAATTAGTTGTGCTACTGTCTGTCTACTCCACCAAAATGTAAATTTCTTGAAACAGGTACAGGGTCAGTATTTGTTTCTGTTCTAGTGTTTTGTATATACTCTGTGATCAATGCACATATATGAATGAATGAATAAATGAATGACCTGCCTTTTTACTAAGGGCTGCATCACACAGTGGGTGACAACATAGAAATATTTAAACACAATAGCCACATTGAGGAACCTCATTAAACAATCATCTGGGGTTCTCACGATCAAAAGAATGGAGATGGGGGTGCCTGGGTGGCTCAGTGGGTTAAAGCCTCTGCCTTCGGCTCGTGTCATGATCTCAGGGTCCTGAGATCGAGCCCCGCATTGGGCTCTCTGCTTAATGGGGAACCTGCTTCCCTTCCTCTCTCTGCCTGCCTCTCTGCCTACTTGTGATCTCTGTCTGTCAAACAAATAAATAAAATCTTTAAAAAAAAAAAAAAGAATGGAGACGACACAAATCTCCACTGATAAAACATGGTTTTAATTAATTATTTTTTTCTCTGTGACCAGAAAAAGTTGCTACTTTATTTCTTCTTCATTCCAAAATTATCACCAGTGGAAAAAGTCAATGAAACAAATGGGTCCATCTTGTCTTTCGCAACTTGATCGATATGCTATTTCACACATAAGTATTTCAAAGTATTATTAAGAGCAAATTATAAGTGGTCAAGGCACATTGGATTGTATAATTCTTAAATTGATTATGCAGCACCTAATATTATACACCAAACAATTGGTATAATATGCTCTGATAATAATGTTCATTGATACTTTTCCTTCTAGGAAACTGAGATAATGAAAGAAATCATGCAAAATGGACCAGTTCAAGGTAAGTTTGAATGAAATATGGTTGTGTCTTATTTATTTCTTTAATAAACAATATTACTTTTTAATTCATGCAAAAGGAGCTTAATAAAAGAAAGAAAATTTTTACTTTTAGAGTATTCATAAAGGTTCAACAGTTCTAAGATCAGTGCAATTATAGGATATATGCTACCTAATAACTTCATTATCTGCCATTTTATTTTAAGAAGATAGGCACATTCATTGAGTTCCTAAATATTAATAACACATTTGATGAAAGTCTGCTGAGTCTTTCCAAAAGTGATCATGGGCCAAACAGACAATCAAACATGAATTGCTAAGTGGTGGAGCTTATTTAATTATTCAGTCATATTTAAGAATCATACATAGTATTAGAAATTTCCTCACCTTCACTTTAAAGGGATTAGGTAATGGATTGAAAAAAATCAAGCTTTAGCAGTAGAAAAAAAATCAAAATATTTTCCTTTTTCCATAAACTCAAAATAAAATAAGCCAGTGTGATTTTTGTGTTTTATAAAATGCCTTGTAATTTGATACATTTTGTAAATGTGTTATGGCCAGTAAGTTAACAGTAAATAAGAAAATAATATACTGAATTTACATTGACTTTGATTTTTAAGATATCATCTCTGAGATGTAATTCCTATGTTTACCTACTGAATTTTATTTTGCACCACTGCAATGGATGAAGAAGATAGGTTCACAGAATATATTCCCTGTACTTAAGACTGCCTTGAAGAGCATGGAAGAACAAAGCAAGTGAGGCCTAAAATGGAAATTCAGGTTGTGAACATGTGAAAGGCCCAAAATATATTATCAGTGGAATGAACCAAATAAATTTAAATTAACCAAAATTAAATTTAAAACATTTGATATACACCTAAGGAATTATTGATCAACATCTGCCTTTGCTTTTCTGAATGCTGAACTAATTAGTACTGGTTCAACATCTAGCAGGAATCACAGATTTTAAAGTTGTGTTGAAATGATTTTTATTGATCATTATCACCACTTAACATTTATTGAGAAACTAGAGCTTACCCTAAACGTGTCCTGGATTTAATTCTAAAAATCCTGGGACCTTAAACAAAACCCGGACAAATGAAGAGAATATTTTTTCCCTTATAATAACGTAACTTTTATTAGGTGTTATAAGGCTGGGGAGTCATATGTAATTTACATGCATGCTTCTGTAAGTTAAGTTCATGTGACAAATTTAAAGGAGCACAGGCATTGGGAGTCAAGGCTGAATTCAAAATTCCACCTTTGACATTTGCTACTTAGAATGATGTTGGGCAAGTTATTTCAGTTCCCTGAATCTTCAAGTCATTGTATAACTGTTTCAAGTTTCTCTCTTTCTCTGTTTTAATCAGTCCAAAGAAATTTGGATCATAATTCTTTAAAACTGAGAGCCCCAGGTGTTTATTTTATAGTCAAGTACTTAAATGTTCATGAATTTCACATAATAAATAAGAAATAATCAAAAGTGAGAATCACAGTAAGAATCAAAAGATAAATATTTTAAAATAGTAGAGTTGAAATCCAAATTATTCAATGCATGTGTCAAGAACATACCTCCTGCCAGCCCGAGCCAGGAGCAGGAGATAGTACTGCCATCAAGGTGAGCTCCATCCTGCCCTCGGCCTCCTAAAAATGCTGTGTGTACATTTGTGGCAGTTTTCCAAAAGCAAAATTGCACTACAATATCTGATGTAGTTATGTCCTTACAGGCTCATCAAGTCTGTTTTGGTGTCAGAAACTGAAACAAGAAACCACCTTCAAGTTAATTGTAATGGTTTCTCTCCCACGCTTCTGTCAGTACTGTTTCTCAGCAATGAAGCATATATTTTATTCCTGGTGCTTAAGGAGAGTTGAGAGGAGCTGAAGGGGTCAATGGTTCCACAGAAGAAAAAACCCACTAGCAGTATCTTCAGATTTATATAAGTGCTGGTTGACTCATCTTGCTGTAGGTGCCACGTGATTGTCAGAACAGCATTGCCTGGGTTAACATAAGGCATTTTCTCCTCGCTCAGTACAAAAGAATGGAAAAGGCAGTAGAATGTTAGGTAAATAACAGGGTGTACATTCTTCTAAAATCTGTGGAATTAAAAATAAGTTTAGGTGCTGAAAAGAGAACAAAACAAGATCTGCATAAAGTACAGTTATATAAATTCTTAAAATCCCATGGGAATGTAATTTATTTATTTATTTTTGGGGGGATGTATTTAAAGTAGATAAAGAAGACCTAACCTCTTTTGAGAATATTTAAACAGCATAAGAAAAACCATGAAACATTGAAGAAGGAGATAAAAAGTAGAACATTAAAAAGTTATATATGACTTTGGAGTAGAAGTTTCATTTTAGGATCTGTCAAATGCTTGTGACCTTAATTTTTTTTTTTTATTTAAAAAAACATGTCAAACTAATATAGACAAGCATTGTGCATTTATTAAGGTATACTTATCTAGTCCCAACTAAAAATATTTTTAATTCATGTCTTTTGGAGGTTTAAAGTTTTCACCCTGAATTGTCTAAGCCCTCCAACGAAGCAGCACGTGATATAGAAAAGACGTAATCTAGGTGAGGGAATGAAGGAGAGCTTTATAAAATATAAGCTTTTACTTTCTTAAGAATACAACAGTGGCTTAGCTCTCCAGAGCTGGGAGGATGAAACTTTGTCAGAGTATTCTTTGACTAAAGGTTTGCTTTTTATTCAAACTCACCAAGAAAAGGTTTGCATTTATTTCCAAGGATTAAGGACAATTACTTTAAGCTCTGTTTGCTAGGTTCACCTTTCACTGCTAGCTTAATTGGAGTTTTAAGAGGCTCCTGGTGAAGTCCAAGGTTAATGGAGAAACAGCAATCACTAGCCAAGCGCACTGGGGCTTCTCTGCAAGGGTCTGAATTCCTGGTAACAACGGTACTGTCAATTAAGAATAGATGGTGTTTTAAAGGTATAATGTGTACTTAAGTAATATCCTAAGTAGCTAAAAGTTGTTTTTATAAGAGAACAACAACAAAAAATTGCAGCAATTAAATCAAGTAGGAAAGAAGATTAAGCTGAATTGCAAAGTCCCTCCTTAGATTCTCCTCCTGGCAATTTAACTGTTGATTGTTCTGTGAGAATTTCTAGAGATTTTTAAAGATATTTGTTTAAAACTGTTTTATTCTGTTGGGTTTTATTTTAGCCATAATGCAAGTCCATGAGGATTTCTTCCATTATAAGACAGGGATATATAGACATGTTACCAGAACAAATGAAGAAGCAAGCAAATATCGAAAGCTCCAGACACATGCAGTCAAACTCACTGGGTAAGGCAATTTCTTAAAAATCTTTATTTAATGCTTTTGGAAAATGAAACTGAACATACATGTGCATACAGGTACCAGAATTCTCCTTGGTATGAAAGAGTTCTTTACAAATTAAAAGTTATCCAAACCTGGACACTATTTAGTCATTATTTTAAAGTCTGGTTAAAGGGTAACTCAATATTCTGGAAAAGATGATCATTTCCTCTCTCAGTTGTGAGTGTATTCTAAAAATCTGTTTTAAGGACAAAGGAAATATATTATTGGAATAAATTCTACATATGGCATAAGCAGGGGAAGGGTACAAATTCAGAGTATATTAGGATTTGGAAAGAAGGTTTTAGACAGAATTATGAATTGAAGTGATTAGCAGGAAGAAAGAAAAAGTAGGGTCACCTTTAATTCAGTAAAAAATTATTTTTTTGTATTTCTTTGAGCATTTTAGAAATTACACTTAGCAAATTGTGAGTAAAATACATTCATCTCTACCAGGGCAAGAAATAGCTTCAAAATTGGCTTGCATTATGAGTAAGTAGTTTCATAAATAGACTGTACTCAAAAGAGAGTGTGGTCATCTGAGACCACTTTCCCCAGTGCCTTCTCCAGCTCATTCTGACTCTGCCCTGTCTTTAAACCTTTCTCCTAATGTCTCAGACCAACTCCAACAAAATGCTACAGGAAATGTTTCTGGGTCTTTTTTTTTTTCATTTCCATCCAAATGCTCACTTTTCTCACTTTGCCATCATGGTAAAATGACTTTGTTCCTATTGAACATGTCCTTCCTGATTAAATTTGATTAAATCATTCTTATATATCTCCTCACCTCTCCTCCTCTTATACATCTTATATTTATTAGTAATATTATGATTCTTACATATCACAGGATTATAGAATTTACATTCTGCTCTGAAACTATAATACTAATAGTTGTTTAAGCTTTATTGTGTATTAATAGAGTCAGTGATAAGCAAATATTTTTATGATGGCTTTTCTGTCCTTGAGTTTAATTTTTATCAGTTATTTTGTTGAATAATTTTGTTAAATTATTTTCTAGCAATTATTGTTTTAATTTAATTGTTTTATTTTTTAATTAATTTTTTTAAGTCAAGAAGGACTCTTAATGCCTGTGTTTCCTAATTTATTACATGTTTGAGAAAGTGTTTGTTTTCCTTTAATTCAAGAATAATACTATGTATAAAATTCTGGGACTACAGTAACTTCAGAACTTTGCTGATGTTGCTCCAGGGTTTCTGACCTTAAGTTTTCCTGCCAAAAAATCTCTGGCTAACCAAATTTTTTTGTCTCCTTAGAAGTGACATGACTTTTTCTATTTGAACACTCATACTTGTTTCTTTCATCCTTGAATTAAACATATTCACTTTTTAAAGTACATATTATACATATGTTGGATCTTCTATATCTCCTATTATCTTTTTAATAATATTTATATTGTAAATTTATTTGTGTTTTGTTGTGTATGATTTCTTTCTATACTGTCCCATCTATTCTTGAACATTGATTATATTTGGTGTTTATTCTCCAAATGGCTCTTGCCTCTAAAATATTTTTTTTAAGAGATTTAATTTATTTTTAACAGACAGAGATCACAAGTAGGCAGAGAGGCAGGCAGAGAGAGAAGAAGAGAAGCAGGCTTCCTGCTGAGCAGAGAGCCAAATGTGGCTCGATCCCAGGACCCTGGGATCATGACCTGAGTAGAAAGCAGAACTTTAACCCACTGAGCCACCCAGTTGCCCTGCCTCTGAAATATTTAAAAAAAAATTTTTTTCCTTTCTCTTTCTTTTGATTGTCCTTCAAGCTCTTTGAGCTATGGGTTAAAGAGTTCATATAATTTCTTTGAGTGTATGTCTGACTTCTCTAGTGTTTTTGAATAATTCTTTTTGAGCTGTACATCTTCATGGGCTTTCCCTGCCTTCTTTTGTAAAATTTAATCTTAAAGTTATGCATTTTACTCTCTATCATGTCCTCTCTTTCTAGTGCACTTTCTCTACCCTCACCTCAAAAGTTCCTCAGCCCCATACGTAATATCAATGAATTATTGTATTCAGTCTGGCCACTATTCCATCCCTCTTCTTGAGGCTACACTTCCTTTCTTATCTAATTAAAATACCATGGCAAATCACTATACTCAATCACACACCTTAGACTCCTCTGGCCCTGCTTCATTCATCATACTTTCTTAGCAAAATCTCAACTCTGGTTAAATTCTATTTGACTTATTTTTTTTTAAATGTGTTTATTTATTTTTAAATTCCAGCATAGTTAGCATACAGTGTATATAGTTTTAGGTGTAAAATATAGTGATTCACCAGTCCTTTACATTAGTCAGTGCTCATGAAGATAAGTATATTCTTAACCACTTTACCTCTTTCATCCATTCTCCCACCCACCTCCCTTCTGGCAACCATCAATTTTCTATATTTAAGAATCTGTTTTGTTGTTGTGGTGGTGGTTGTTGTAGTTGATGGTGTCTTTATTTATTTGTTTTGTTTTTTAAATTCCACATATGAGTGAAATCATATAGTATTTGTCTTTCTCTGACTTATTTCACTTAGCATTATACTCTCTAGCTCCATCCATGTCATTACAAATGGTAAGATTTCATTCTTTTTTGATAGCTGAGTAATATCCCATTGTGTGTATGTGTGTGTGTATTTATGTATACATACACATGTATATGTGTATATATATGTGTGTATATACATGTGTATGTGTATATTTATGTGTATATATACACACACATATATATCCATTCATCTATTGATATTATCATCCATTCATCTATTGATGGATACTGGGACTGCTTCCATATCTTGACTTATTACAAGTAATGCTACAATAAACATAGGGATGCATATATTTTTTTCAAATTAATGATTTTGTATTCTTTGGGTATATGCCCAGTAGTGGAATTTCTAGACCACATGGTAATTCTATTTTTAACTTTTTGAGGAACCTCCATACTGTTTTCCACAGTGGCTGTACTGGTTTGCATTCCCAATGGTGCATGAGAGTTTCCATTTCTCCACATCCTCACTAGCACTTATTCCTTGTGTTTTTTATTTTAGTCATTCTGATAGGTATGAGGTTTTGATTTGACCTCTCTGTGGTTTTGATTTGTATTTCCCTGATGATCAGTGATGTTAAGCATCTTTTCATGTGTCTGTTAGCCATCTGTATGTCTTTTTTTTAATTAAATTTAAATTTTTTCAGTGTTCCAAGATTCATTGTTTATGCACTACACCCAGTGCTCCATTCGATACATGTCCTCCTTAATACCCACCACCGGGCTTACCTCCCATCCTCCTCTCCTCCAAAACCCTCCATTTGTTTCTCAGAGTCCACAGTCTCCCCCAATTCCCTTTTCCTTTGCTTCTCCTAATGTCCTCTATATTATTCCTTATGCTCCACAAGTAAGTGAAACTATATGATAATTGACTTTCTCTGTTTGACTTATTTCACTCAGCATAATCTCCTCCAGTCCTGTCCATGTTGATACAAGAGTTAGGGATTCATCCTTTCTGATGGCTGTGTAATATTCCATTGTATATATGGAGCATATCTTCTTTATCCATTTGTCTGTTGAAGGGCATCTTGGCTCTTTTCACAGTTTGGTGATTGTGGCCATTGCTGCTATGAACATTGGGGTACATATGGCCCTTCTTTCCAGTACATCTGTATCTTTGGGGTAAATACCCAGTAGTGCAATTGCAGGGTCATAGGGCAGCTCTATATTTAATTTCTTAAAGAATCTTCACTCTGTTTTCCAAAGTGGCTATACCAACTTGCCTTCCCACCAACAGTGTTAAGAGTGTTCCCCTTTCTCCACATCCTCTCTAAAACTTGTTGTTTCCTGTCTTGTTAATTTTGGCCATTCTAACAGGTGTAATTGATATCTTAATGTGGTTTTGATTTGAATCTCCCTGATGACTAATGATGATGAACATTTTTTCATATGTGTGTTAGCCATACGTATGTCTTCTCTGGAGAAGTGTCTGTTCATGTCTTCTGGCCATTTTTTGACATGATTATGTTTTTTGAGTGTTGAGTTTGAGGAGTTCTGTATAGATCTTGGATATCAGCCCTTTGTCTGTAGTGTCATTTGCGAATATCTTCTCCCATTCCATAGGTTGCCTCTTTGTTTTGTTGACTGTTTCCTTTGCTGTGTAGAAGCTTTTGATCTTGATGAAGTCCCAAAAGTTCATTTTTGCTTTTGTTTCCTTTGCCTTTGGAGACAAGTCTTTTTTTTTTTTTTTTTTGAGACATGTCTTGAAAGAAGTTGCTGTGGCCGATGTTGAAGTGGTTACTGCCTGTGTTCTCCTCTAGGATTTTAATAGATCCCTGCCTAATGTTGAGGTCTTTTATCCATTTTGAGTTTATCTTTGTGTATGGTGTAAGAGAATGGTTGAGTTTCATTCTTCTATACATGGCTATGTGTCTTTTTCAGAAGGTTTCATTTAACCACAAATTTCAAGCAGTTATTTAATACTACCAGGCAATCATATTCTGGATTCCTATTTTGCTTCATGACCCTCCCTTCAATTGATTATCTCAAAACTTATTCTTTTTCCTTGAGTTCCCAAAATCTTCATCCTTGTGCTTTTAGCTCATAACCCTGAATTCTATTTCACCAAAAAGATTAAAGCAATCTGAGAACAACTGCAGTATCACAGATACCACCTACTCACATGCCTTCCCTCATACTCTTTTTTCCCACTTCTTACATAGATAAAACATCCATATTCCTATTTAAATCCCTCTTGCCCTCTCCACTATTCAAGAATATAGGGAAACAACTTTCTGTGTTTTTTCCCTCTGTAATCAAAAATTTATTTCTGCCACAATATAAGTATGCAATTATTTCTCAGGTAGTATGAAAAAAATACTTTCAAGATTGTCTGGATTTATTTTCTTCAATTTTTCTCTGCCCATGTTTTCTTAAACTTCTTCGTCATTTTTCATTTCCTCTCTCCTATTCACAAAAAAATATTCATTTGAAGTTTATCAATGACTTTCTCATTGCTATATCTATAAGTCAAAATCCAGACTTGCCCATCCCCTCCATTTACTTTTCTTTACTGGCTGTGATTTTTCAGATAATTTCAGCTAGTTTTTCCCCCTGTACTTCTACACTTCTTATCGTTGGAATGCTCCAGGACCAGTTCTTAGTCCTTTTCTCCCTTCTATTCTCAGTCATTCTCTTATCAGGCTCTCAACTCATCCTGACTTTGAGTACCATCTCAGTATGTTACCAATGGAATCGATATCTCCAGCCCAGATCTCTCTCCTGAACTCCAGACTCCTATGTTCCCTGGGCTATTTAACATCCCCACCTAGATACCTAATAGATGACTCAAATTCAGCACTTCCAAAACAGACCTGCAAATCTTCCCATTTATACCTGCTGAACAATATCTACTTTTTCTATATTAGTTGATGACAATGAAATTTTCCACATGCTCTAACTGGAAACCTTGGAGTCTTTAGAATCATCTTTTATTCTCTCCTTAAAACTCACTTCCAGTGTCAAGAACTCTGTTGGCTCTTTCAACTTATATCTGGAATCCAACCATCTTTCTTTTTTCTGAACTACTACCACCCTTGCTTGAGCCACCATTACCCATTATTTTGTACATGGGTCTTCCTGAATTTACTTTTGCCTTTAACAGTCTAGTTTCAACAGAGAAATATTCCTTTAGAACATTAGTCAGATCTTGTCACTCCTTTGCTCAGAGCTCTATAGTATTTTCCCATTTCCCACAGAGGAAAAGCCAGGGTCTTTAAAAAGCCTGCATGATCTGAGGACTCTGCCATCTGTCTGCCAACACCCCCCTCAACTTCTGATCTCAATTTCTGTTAATCTTTACCTTGTTCTTCCTGCTTTGCTACCCTTTAATATTCCAGGAACCCACATGCCAGGTCTCTCCCTTTGCCAAAATGCTTTTTATCAGATTTCCAATTCCTTAGTTTCTGTATCTCCATCTACTCTTTGCTTAGATCTCATTTTCTCAGTGTGACTTCCTGACTGCCCTATTTAATGCTGTTACCTGCCCTCTCCTCCAGCGTGCCTGAGCCCCCTCACCTGATCTATTTACAATTTTTTTCATAACAATGATCACTTTCTAATATACAATTTAATTTAATTAGCTTTTTATGTTGATTGTGACTTCTGCATCAATAGCAGAATGAAGCTACATGAGAACAGGTGTCTGTATTATTGATTAACATTGCCAATCTACATAATACAGTGCTGACCCATAATGTATTTAATACTTTCACTAGTATTAAGAAGGACATGTATTGCATGGAGCACTGGGTGTGGTGCATAAACAATGAATTTTGGAGCACTGAAAAAATAAAATAAATTTTTAAAAAATTCTATATTTTTTAACCTTATACTCAATGCTAGTTCTTATTTAGTCCCCAACTTTAAATGGAACAACTCTTTGTTGAGAAATAGAGTGAGGGGCAGTTTGGAGGAGATACCTGAGGCACTCAGTTTTTTTTTTTTTTTAATTTTTATTTATTTGTCAGAGAGTGAGGGAGAGAGAGCTAGAGAGCACAGGCAGACAAAGTGGCAGGCAGAGGCAGAGGAAGAAGCAGGCTCCCTGCCGAGCAAGGAGCCCGATGTGGGACTCGATCCCAGGACGCTGGGATCATGACCTGAGCTGAAGGCAGCCGCTTAACCAACTGAGCCACCCAGGCGTCCCGAGGCACTCAGTTTTAACTGAAATTTGTAATTCTTGGGCCCATGCTCATCAAATCAACTCTGGCCCCTTTGTTCACAGCCCAGAGAATTTGGTGGGTCTCAGAATATCTTGCATGTATCTTTGCTGTTATATGCTACTCTTTGCCTTTATTTTTGCTTTCCATTACTCCATCTTCCAACCATTGTCTCTGGCAGGTTAGCCAGGACTTGGGCGGCCCAGTGGGCTTCCAGTGTAGTTTCTTCTTCAGCTGACCTCCCTTGGGTGTAGTGGGAAGGGATTGACATAATCTGATAGCTGTGGCCTGCTCATTGTCTTGTTATAAAGATCTTGAGAGGTGCTTCTGGACTGTCTTGCATATTTTTGGGGGAGGGAAATGTAACTGTCAAGGTATGGAGATGAAGGGGGAGGGTTGTGGCCAGTGCTGTTGCTCAGCATTTATTCTTGTTTTGGTTCAGAACAAAATGTGTGTTGTCATTATTACTCAAAGTTGTCATTTGGGATTATAGCTATTTGCTTGGAGATAAGAAGAAGTACTGAGATTTTAAAATCTGTTCTGTTTATTTTATTTTTTCATTTCTAATTGTTGAGTGACTTTTCAGGAAGGCAAATGGTATACAAATACCTTTGTATCTCCACTCAAACTAGAAATTCAGCTTTAGTTCCATTTTTCTTCAGTTTGTAAGTCATAGTCCTTCTAAACCTCTCCTTCTTGTGCACATTTCAGTATTAATTTTTGTCTTTTCTAATGATGTTCTTGATTTAGAAAAATTCTCCTACCACATACCTGATGATTGAAATGATGTTTCTTCTCATTTAGAGAACTATGAAAATACTGACATTGAGGTAGAGTCTTTCTTGATTTATTAGAACTGATCATTTATCATCTCTTTGACCTATTTAGCCATGCTGGTCATATTTTCTTCACTCTACTCCTAAATTCATTCATGTTGTGATTGAACAAGATATAAATGTGCTTATATTTAATTACACAGACATTCTTTGTATAACTTTCATGTTCAGAATGTCAGTTGCAGTAATGTGTTCACTTTTATAAACTTCTAGGAAACTGAGACCTTTATAAATTTACCCTACATGTGTGGCAATTAGCAAGGCTCATTCTGCTAGTAGGCAAATTACTTTTAGTGAATATGTTTATTTTTCAGAAATATTTTAGGTCATCTGGGCATTGTTAGGTACCCTGGAGCAGTAGATTTTAATTCATTTCTCTGTTAGTAATTCCTGATGGTAATTGCTGCATTCAGAAAATTAATGCATCAGTGAATTAGAGAGTAATCAAATAGCCTGTGCAAGTTAATGTTCCTTATCAGAAAGCTTAATATTCTCCTATGAAGTACCTTACAAATTTATCACAACAAATTCTATTTGCTGCCCTTTTTGTAGAAGACAAAGCTATTAGATTTAACTTACTTGAACAAATGATCTTTGTATTTCTTTTAAAGATTGCTTTGACTATAAGAATGTGATACAAAAAGGCAAATTGTAGTAAGTCAAGTAAAAGATAACAGTCTGGACTTGATAAGTTGGTGGAGGAGTTGGGGAGACACGAATGAATCAAAAAATATTTAAGGAGAAAAACTGGCAGATGCGATGTGGTTTTGGAATAGAGCATGGACAATGAGATGGGGAAGAAGTTCACTAATGAGCCTAATGATTTTGAGATGTCTTTAAGATATAAATATGCAGATCAGCATCAGAGAAGACAGATATTCTGATCTCAAGGTCATAGGAGAGATAAGATTTGAAGACGGATGAGACTAAACAGAATAAGAAAAAAAAAAAAAAAAGAAAGACTGATTGAGACTACACCATGGGAAAATCCAATATTTAATGACTGGCTAGAAAATGATGAGTCTGCAAACAAGGAGAAAGGAGGCCAGCAATTTATTATTATTATTATTATTTTTAAATTTCTGAGAAAGCTATAAAGCTATAAGAATGACATTCCAGAGTAATTTAAGGGATTGGTTTTAGAGAGAGACTGAGTGGCAAATTTCTTATATCGGGAGAAGGCAAAGAGGACAATGTGAGATGAAACATTTTTAGCATTTAAGATGGGGGTAAATTGAGGAAAATTCCCATCAAATTGTTCTTCCTTCCTTCCTTTCTTTCTTTCTTTCTTTCTTTCTTTCTCCTTCCTTCCTTCCTTCCTTCCTTCCTTCCTTCCTTCCTTCCTTCCTTTCTCTCTCTCTCTTCTTTCTTTCCTTCCTTCCTTCCTTCCTTCCTTCCTTCCTTCCTTCCTTCCTTCCTCTCTCTCTCTCTCTCTCTTTCCTTCCTTCCTTCCCTCCAGAATGTAGAAGGTAAGATTATCTCTAAAGGAAAGAGGTAGTGTGAGAGAGATGCATTATCAGAAATTTGATGTGTTGAACCATGATAATTTGCAATGGTCATCTAGATGTTTAGGAGAAGGAGTTGCCCAGAGGAACCTGAAGGGACTGCTGCACATCGCTGATGGTACTCTTCAGCCCTCTTGTGTATGCTTTCGCAGTTGTAGTCAACTGCTTGGGTATTTGTAGCAAGAATGAGTAGTTGAATTCATTCAAGCTGGGCAGTTTTCCAGATGGATACAATGAAGAGTCAGAAAAACAGGCGTTTAGGGTATGAATATTGACTTTAAGTATTGCTAAAATGACAGAAAGCTTAATAAGACCAATTAAAAGAGAGAATTGATAGATTTGGAGAAAATAGAAAAATCATTAGATTAGAGGTCATGATAATTTTAATTTCAGTGATTTTCTGATTTCTTAACTCTTATTAGATTTTTTATTCATTATTTATGAGAAAAAATATAATCATGTAATATTAAGGAAGTAATACTTTACAGATTATGAATACAGTATTAAAGGATGACTATAGGCCATAACTTTTTTATGTTAGTGCCTAAATATGTTGTAATACTGATTGTCTACTTTGTAGTCATAAACCTTTGATATCTATTATATCTAAATATATATCTAGTCATCCACTGATCCATCCATCCAATCAAAGATACTTTTCTGAGAAAATACAAAATATTTCAAAGTTAAGTTTCTAAGATATTTTTCCATATTTCCTATACATATCATAAGTTGCAAGGATTCCAGGAGCATTATTATTATTTAGTGCCATTATAAATTATTTGACATAACCTTAGTGTGGTCCCAACTTATTTTTCCCCATTCATCTTCTTTTTTTTCCTGTTTCCTTTCTAAATAACAACTAAACATTAAGCCTGGATTTTCATGCTAGATTATGTTTAACCCATGGCAAATTGATAAATTCTGAGCAGATGTTTTAATTTGAGGTTTTTAATGCATAGCAAAGTCTAAGACAGTTGAATGGACATTTCAGATACACTTATTTCAAAAATGCAAATAAATATGTGATAATTGGTATAGACAATACAAATACATTTGATTTGGGTGTTAGGATATTTTTGAACTACAAAATGCTTAGTTCTTTCTTTTTTTAGGGGGGTATACTGGTTTGAATAACAGTATTGGCTGCAATAAGTACACTAAAAATACTGAATAGTTCAAATATGTTCATATAATTTTATTTCTTGTTCACATAATAGTTCAAGATGGGTGATCCTGGTTTTTGGGTCGCTCTCTTCCATACGGTTTCAGGGCCCAAGCTCTTTATACACTGTTGCTCTGCCATGTCTTAGGGTCATATGTGATTTCAGTAAGCTCATGGAAAATGAAGAGGAGCATGAGGAGGGCTTCTTAAATTCACTTGTGCAAAGCCTTGACTCATTCGTGATCCTTATTGTTCCATTCATATTCCTTCTGGCTAGAATTCATTTACATGGCTCCACCCAACTGTAAAGGTGGCTGAAAGATATAAGAGATTTGGTAGGAACATTTTAATATCAGAACAAATAGAGTTATATTTTGGAATAGAATTCCAGATTTTCATAAATCATTTTTTTAAGATTTTTGTTTATTTATTTATTTGAGAGAGAGAGAGAGAATGAGCACAAGGTGGGGGAGGGGCAGAGGGAGAAGCAGACTCCCCACTGAGCAGGGAGCCTGAAGCTGGACTGGATCCTGGACTCCAGGATCATGACTTGAGCCAAAGACAGTCACCCAACCAACTGAGCCACCCACGTGTCCCTAAATTTTCATAAATCTTAAAGAAAAACAAAACAAAGATACAAATTTTCAGTTTGGGGAGTGTCAACTTGGTCTATATCTCTCAGACCCACTATGATTATGTGTTCTCTTTTTAGAAAATATTTATTGAAAAACTTTGAGAATCATTGCTTCACAAGCTTGAATAAGTTAAAATACTCAGTGCCAACTTTAGCCATTTGCACTGATGTAGTAGTGTTGTACAACCTTCATACTTAAACATTTTAATGAGAATTATTATTCCATTTTACCAGAAATCGGAGACTGAGAATGTTTAAAAACAAAACAGAACAAAACAAAAAAAGTTTTCAGGTCCTTCTAGCTTCAATAAGAATATCCTAGGAAAACTATAAGGAAAGTCCAGTGCCAAGATTCATCCAATGTCTGTTTACCACCTAGGTTTTCTAAAGCAATTGCTGTATTTTCTCTTTTGCTAAAAATTTTCTTAGGGTAAAAATAAATATATGCTTTTTTCCTATCTAAAATTCTAATCTTACTTACTCTGACCACACGTCTTTCATCTGTACGTAAAGACTTTTGCTCAATTTTTCAACAAGAAACTTTTTAGAAGTCCATAACCTGTGTCAAGTACTATGATAGGCATTAGGAATACGAATACCAATAATATACTTCCCCTGTCCTCAAGTAAGTTGAGAGAGAGAAAGCGGGCTGGGGTGGAAAGGGAGAGAGAGAGGGCAAAAGGGGGAAGCAGGTGTTAACACGCAATGTCTTCAGACTAGAGATGGAAATAGGGTAAGAATTTATATTGAGTAGTGAAGATATGCAGCATATAGGAAGGCTCATAACTCCCATTTCAGGAGCCAGAGAAGACTGATGAAGAGGTGGCTTCTGCTGTAGAGGAAGTGGGAGTTAACTAAAGGTATATTGGAAGGGAAGACCAAGTTTCAGGAAAAGTGAACAGCAAATGCATACTTCCGTAGTGAGAGAGAATATGACATATTTACAAAATCTGAAGGAGTTTAATATGGGCTGACTTAAAAGCAAGGAGGAATCTAGTAAAAAATAGGACTAAAAGGTAGCCCAGTCACAGAGGCATTCTATTTAATCATAATTTTCTTACTTATCCCACGAAGCATAGCCTGGCTTTGTAGGCTTCACCCTGAGTTTGCTTCATATTCCTTCATTATCTCTATATTAATTTAAGTGTCTTTTTAGCAACATTGTTTGGTTTATGGTAAAAATTCCAAAAGTGTCCATGTGACATCTCTCCCCATATCCTGTGAAGTGCTGTTCCCCATAGAAACCAATATAAGCCTTTCACATTTATGAGCAGTTCAGTTCAGCATCCTAGTGTTGTCATTCTACTTTGAGATGAGATATATCTAAGAGCAGCAACTATCATCAAAGAAAAGAAATGGGATTTCAAACATGGTTTGAAAAGGAAAAGGGATCTTTTTTTTTTTTTTTTTTCTTGACTCTTTATGGCAGAGCTGAGTCTGGGAAATATACACATCCATCCACTTGGCTGGTTTTCAGATGTTTACAGTCAAGAGTGGAGGCAGCCCTCGAACCAGTATAATGTAAGTGCATTGGTTCTGAAATGAATGCAAACACAGAGGAGGGAACCTCACCCAAGAGTATGAAGGTGCATTTGGAGATGGTACAAGTGAGGAGTAAAGTAGGAAATGACCCTAGAATAAAGGTAAATATATTAATTATTCCTTTGTGTTTCCTCTTCTGTGAACTCTAATTTATCCTCCCCTTTACTCATTTCTCTAATGGAGTCAGTTTTTAAAATCTAGATGTATATGAGCTCATAATGCATTGAAAGCATTAATCCTTTAACCTTATTGATTAAACTCTGGTTTATTGTTGGCTTTTAGAAATTAATTTCTAATGATTTTTTAAAAAGATTTTATTTATTTATTTGTTAGAGAGAGAGAGCACAGGCAGACAGAGTGGCAGGCAGAGGCAGAGGGAGAAGCAGGCTCCCTGCTGAGCAAGGAGCCCGATGTGGGACTCGATCCCAGGACGCTGGGATCATGACCTGAGCTGAAGGCAGCCGCTTAACCAACTGAGCCACCCAGGCGTCCCCTAATGATTTTGAATGAGACAATGCTTGAACTTTTATTCTACCTTTTTAAAGTTTTATTTTTAAATTAATTGAGTAAAAATGTACCTGGAAGATATTTGGATAAATCATGTGTAGGGATGATTTAATTTTTTCCTCTCCAAACTCTGAACTAAAAGCATCAAGACTATAAATGAATAACCCACTTCTTCCTTACTCTTTATAATGTATTTTATTACATATTAAATTCTTACATAAATTTATTAAGGTTTGATTCTTGGTTATCCTCCTCAAAATACTATCTATTATTCAACCTCTACTATTTTTAATACCAAATAGTGTTTGCATTGCTTCACTGCTCTCATTTTTTTCAATATTTATGCAGTTCTTTTTCCTGTTTATTTTTCCCAATGAAATTAAAAAAAAAAACTCAGAGGAACTTAAATTAGAATTTGTTTTATTTATAAGGAAGACAGCATAGATTTTTTTTTTTACTTTCTAAAGACTATTATAAAGAACACTGAATTTATTTTTCCCTAGAGAAATGTTATTCTTCAAGGATTTTGTTCTTGTAATATTTTTTTTTTCTCTATAGCCTGAGATCTTCATAGCATTCTTAAAGGCAAAGTTCAAAAATGGAACTAACTGGCTGCTAAGTTGTTATTTTATTTCACTTATGTTACCAAGTTGAAGTATTTCAATAGTAAATAATATTAAAAATAAAAGAAATATTAAAATGATAATCTTATTAAACTGACCAAAGAATTTACTAATTTTCAAACTTAAAATATTTTTTTCTGTTTAAGATCAGTAAAATACCATAGATTTTATATATCAAGTAACCTAATGTAAAAGAAGAAGACGCTGTGATATAGATTTTTCAGAGATTACATGCTGGTTAGCTTTGGAACCAATTGAACCAAGTTCAATCCACTTCAATACTAATCCTGTTTGATAAACCACTGGGACACAACACTGTGTTAAGAGTATGTGTGTTGAAGTCAGGCACATCTAGATGATATGGTTGCCATTTGTTTAGCTGTATTTAGCCTTTTGTAAGCTGAGAATAAAAGGGTGTTTGTGAGGGTTTACATGAGATGCAGACACAGTATTTGTATGCTTGATATATGAAAGTGTTTAATAAATAGCATTGACTCTTACTACAGTAAATGTTATTGCTATTGACTACTATTAGTTAAAGTGGAAATCAATGAGGCTATACTTGTAATTAGATATATAGTAACAAATTTTTAAATATGTCATACTTTGCCCTTAATCTATAACGTTTCAAAATAGGTTAAATATTTTAGATCACATTCTCAAAATATGTTCTTCAGATTCCTTCCTTGTGGATGAAAGCTGAACTTCTGATTTGAGAAATTTGAACTGAGTATTTGGAAAATGAAACCATCATGTGTATAATAAGTAAAATCTAAAAATTTCTTTAAAAATTGACTCTATATTCCTTTTCTAATACTTTCAAATTTTTTAATTTATGCGTTACAGTATAGCTATAACATTGTGCAATTTTATTTAAAGATTTCTCAAGCAAATCCATGATTGTTATTTGGTAATTGACTTCAGAATGAATTTTGCTGGGGAACGGAATGCAGAATTATATTGTGTAATTTAATATTTTCCAAAATTTGGATGAATTTAATTGAAAATATTAGCTTCAGTGGCACTATTTGAGTTTTGTTTTTTTTTAAAGATTTTATTTATTTATTTGACAGAGAGAGATCACAAGTAGGCAGAGAGGCAGGCAGGCAGAGAGAGAGGAGAAAGCAGGCTCCCTGCAGAGCAGAGAGCATGATGCGGGGCTTGATCCCAGGATCCTGGGAATGACCTGAGCGGAAGGCAGAGGCTTTAACCCACTGAGCCACCCAGACACCCCAGTATTTGGGTTCTTTAAGGACTGATACTTTCCTAAAACGTATAAAAGTGTGACAAAACACTATTTCATACAGAATTTAGGAAAAATTAGGCAGAATAAAATATCTTTTATGTGTTAGAAGTGTGATTGGGAGTTTCTTAGGTTGCTAGCAAAGACATCTAATTAAATACTATTCCTTGATTTCCTTGGAGGAAATCTGGGCAGAATATGGATTTAAATTTTTTGAATAAAATTTAAAAAACTCTAAATTTTTGTGTGGAAAAAAAGGATGGCATTAGGTAATAGAGGAATTTGGTGAAATTTGAAAACGAAATTAGCTTTGGTACATTGTTAGGTACAGAAAATATTCTATTGTACACATCAAAATAACTCCAGAGCAAAACAAAAACTTATTTCATGAATATTAAAATGTCCAGGCTTCAAGAACTTGGAAAGAGTACTCACCATAATTTTGTTTCTTTGAATTAAATTCCTCTGAGGTTTAATCTTTATGTGTTGGTTCTTGACTTAAGATCAATTGTCTTTTTTTAAAGTCAGGAAGTACCTTTCTGTCCTGTTTTTTAAAGAGTTTTGGTTAAGTGTGCCTGTGTGGCTTGGCTGGTAAAGCATGTAACTTTTGATCTTGGGGTCTTGAGTTCAAGCCCCATGTTAGGTGTAGAGATTACTTAAAAGAAATAAAGAGTTTTGATCACAGTGAATTTTAAAAATGTAACAGAATTTTTTTTAATTTTTATTTATTTTTAAAATTTCTTTTCAGTGTTCCAGAATTCATTGTTTATGCACTGCACCCAGTGCTCCATGCAATAGGTGCCTTCCATAATACCCAAAACATATTGAGATGAGTGAATGCTTTTCAGTAGATACAATATTATGTTTCATCAGTAATCTTCTATAGTTAACTAGTTATATTTCTAGAATTTATTATGTTGTGAAGGCTCATAGGTTATATATACCAATGTGCATGATTTATTTCCATTTTATTTCAAGTTTCACAATTTTCCTTCTCAAGGAAACTAAAAGTCTGTTTATGTTATTGCCTCTTCAGATTTTGGTAACATTATGATAGTCTCATAAAATAAATTGGATAATTTTCATATTTCGGGAGCAATATGGAAGGTAACTCTTCCTTAAAACTCACATTAAACTAGTTGACTCTAAAGCTATTTTGGAGTAATAATTATTTTATATCTTTAGTAACATACTTTTTATTCATTTACTTAATTTGGCTTTACTCTTTGATTAAATTTATATTTTTCCAGAAAATTAACTCATCAAGTTTTGTTAGTTGGGTATGATAATAATGTGCTGACAACATAGTAGCAGTTGTTACAACTCCTTTGTGTAGGGTTTAAATTCTTGGCCCTGTTATAAATGTTTCACATATATGAACTCAACACCATAATCCTACTCCTGATAGAGCTAAAAATATTCTCAAAAGATGTATAACTAAAAAAGCATTTTAATGACAAGATTCTGATATTTTGGCTCAAAAACACTGGGGTTATATCTATATTTATATTTCCTTCCATAATATCCATATAGAGATTATTGTATATATAGGTATTTTTGTGCTATTTTAAAAAGTCATAATGTGGGAAATATTAAAATAAAATTACTCACAAAGTTAAATCACTGGTGTGAAGAAAAAGATAATAAAGTAGAAGTTACCCAATTTCATAAAGCATGAAATCAAAGCCAGCAAAATTTTTAAATTAACAAAACAAGCTATTAGTCTTACAAAAATACAGTCCTTCACTCAAATTTATATAAAGTAAAAAGCACAATAAATATCAGAAAGCTGTCATAAAATACTTGCTGTGGAAGACAACATAATTCGCTGAACTTCTGATGCCTCATTTCAAGATACCATGGAGCATTGTGTGGAGTTTTATCAAATGAGCCCTTTATAGCTTTATTTTTTTTTTCAAGATTTTATTCATTTATTTGGGAGAGAAAGAATGAGAGAGAGAGAGAGAAAGAGAGAGAGTGCATGAGAGTGGGGGAGGGTCAGAGAGAGAAGCATACTCCTTGCTGGATTCTATCCTGGAATACCAGGAGCAGACTCTATCCTGAAATACCAGGATCCTAGCCTGAGCCAAAGGCAGTGGTTTAGCCAACTGAGCCACCCAGGAGCACCCCCCACCCCACCTCCCCGACCTTATATCTTTATTTTAGTTTCCCAAAGACTCAATTCTGATTCACAATAACCTTAGACTCACATGTAAAAGTCTGCTATTGAATCTGTAGTTTCCTTTCCTTACCTGCTTTCCTTTCAATTTGTTTATAATACTTGCGCTTTATTTATCTTGTTACCCATATGTCTCAACCTGCTCTCTACTAACGTCATCAGTGCATTAAATCCAAACCTTCTTTCAGTCCCCTGAGAATGCAAATTAATCTCATAGAAAGTTCTCTTATCGTTGATAATTTTTCTGAGGTATCTTTTTCCAAGAGCGCAGGACAATGTTTTATATCCCATGAACATATGTTTGCTGTCAAGTGCCTTTCCCTCTTTCACCACCTCCATAAACTAAAAGAAGTCTATCCAGACTCTGTGATTGCCAACAGAGAGGGTAGATTATTCTTTGCCTCACTCACCATCTTGTTGGTCACTGGTACAATCCCCAGTCTACATTCTGAATTGAAGTTCAGGTTGATCTGTGCAGCAACTGGCTTCAGTGCTCTGCTATGTTGATGCTTCTACTCAAGCCCTTACCACACCAACATGGCGCATGCTACTAAGGGCTGATCAGTGTTCAGCACTACTGGATAAATCTTCCTGCTCTACAGCCAATTATTACACTTTCTTTATAAGGATTATGCTGCTTGAAATGTTCTGCTTCACTATCTCCTCTTAGTCACTGTCCTGATGTCTTTTGGGAATTACTAGGGATGACTTAGGATAAACACAAGTATGGACAAAGAGGTTAAAAGACAAGAGATGAAGTAGGTATCAGACAAAGCCTGCAGAGCCCTGTTATTTAAGGGTTAGAGTTTTGAACCTTATTCCAAGCTTTAGCAAAGTTATTTTCAAGTGCTTTCAGCAGGAAAATTGCATAATTTGCATTTTTTTTAAAAAGGTCACTTTATGTGTTGCTTAGAGAATGAATTTATGGGGTTGAAGGTGGAACAGGAAGAATGATTAGGAAATTAATGTCAAGAAATAATGGTAGCTTGGACTAGCTTGGTAGTTCTAAATATAAGTAAATGAGTGTGAGGTTATATCTTTTTGGGTACAACTGACGAGACTGGGTAATTTGTCTGAAGGAGTAGTGACTGGAGAGGTAGGTATCATGAATATACCCCAGGTATCCTTCTTGAGGAAGAGATTGTACATATTTCCATTTATTGATACAGGGAGCAGTAGAAGAGGAGTGGATAGCAATGGAAGAAACAGGAGTTCAATGTAGACATATTGAATTTGAGATTTCTGGAGACATTCAAATGGAAAGATCAAATAAGCAATTATATGCATTTCTGGAGTGAAACTACAGGTTTTTATGAGCCCAAAGAGAAACCATTGAGAGTGATCAGCTTTTAGATGGTAGCTGAAACCATGGGAATGGAAAGGAAGAGTTGCAGACCCAAACCTGAAGAACCCTAATATTTAAAGGTCAAATAGAGAAGAAGGAGCTAGTAAAGGGGCCTAAGGTCAGAGAGGGAGGACCAGCCAGGCTAAGTATCACACAGACTTGGGAGAGAAAAGTGTCCAAACAGGCAGGAGTAGTTAGCAATGTGAAATGTTGCTAAGAGGTCTCAGAAAACAGTTACTGAAAAATGCCCTTTGGGTTTGGTACTAGCAAAGTCTGCAGAAAAAAAGAAAGTATAAATAGTAGTTGGTTTTTTTGCTAAAGCTTTGCATTTTTATCTGTAGTTATAATTGGAGGTTTAAATTACATGAAAATATTTTTTATCTCCATCTTAAATCCTGCCAGATTTGACTTCACTTATGTGAGTTTACCTAGCATTCATATGTTTTTCTATTGTGTGTGTATTAAACTTGATGAAAATAAACCTAATTAATTAAGTCTATACAAAGGCTAAAAGAATCCTTTGGCTACTATGTTGAATGACTTCCAAAAGTACTTTGACTTCTTTGAAAAAAAAAAAAGTGCAATAATTTAGTTTGTGTAGATACCCCCCACATTGATTCTCAACTGAAAATTTAAACACATTTTATTGTGCAGTGATTAATGATTATTTACTAGATACCTTGCTAGATGCTGAGGATAATAAGATAAATAATGTGAAGAGCCTTAATAAGTAAAATAAGACCTACTAATTTGATGCAGCGATGGAAAACTCTCATTCAACCATTCAAGGAAGCCACTGGGGGCGGGGGGGGGGTTCTGCAGACTCTTGAGATTCTTTGAGTTGAACTCACTAACAGAAGAGTGGCAGTGGAGAGGGACTCTGGAGACGGTGCAGCAGATAAATGAGGTTTATATTTCTTCTATTTTCAGTGCTGATTGAATCGTGTTGCCTTTGTCTGTCAGCACTGAATCAAATTGACAGAACAGTTTGTGCTCCATTTGTTTTCTCTTGTTTGACATTGGTGTCTCATTGATTTGTCATCTCATACCCTGACCAGGTCCACTTTACTCTATAACTGCTATTACTATGAACTGACCTTTTAAAAAACAAAACAGTAGCCAAAAAAAAAAAAAAAAAGCTTCTTTTTTTTTTTTTTTTTTAATTTAGGGGCAGGCATGGTAGAAGCATTGTTCTAAAAAGAATTATTAGAAAGCTCTCTTGACATTGATAAGAATGTGGCTTATAAAATACATATAAAACAATGTGTATGTATACACACACACACACACACACACACAAGTCTCTAAGGTCTCCTTTGCTTCAGGACAGATTGTGGAAACAATCCTATAGAGCATAAAGAACTGGGTTTTGGAGTCAAGTTCAGGTTCAAATGCTTATTCTGACTTTCTCCTTAGGTGACCTCAGACAGGGAGTTGAATCTCTTTATCTTTGTTTTCTCATCTATGACACTGGATAATAACTGAATGCTCACCATCTTGTGAGGACTAAGTGAGACTGTGTGTCTGCCACCTAGTAGGCTACTCACTTTACAGTCCATTTAATTTTTTATTTTTTTTTATTTTTTAAAGGTTTTATTTATTTATTTGACAGACAGAGATCACAAGTAGGCAGAGAAGCAAGCAGAGAGAGGAGGGAGCAGGCTCAATGCCGAGCAGAGAGCCCGATGTGGGGCTCGATCCCAGGACCCTGGGATCATGACCTGAGCCGAAGGCAGAGGCTTTAAGCCACTGAGCCACCCAGGCACCCCATACAGTCCATTTAATTTTTTAAAAGTTCATACTTCCTTAACTTTTTCCTTAATACTCTGAACATATTTTCAGAATTAGTTTTAGAAACCATAATTTGGAGCTGATTCTAATTATGCATTAATGAGTACTTACCTATGATATACATCTTTACACATAATATTGTATTCATTATTACTTAAATTTTTTGATCCAGTTTACACTGAGAACACAAGTAGATGGGTAAGAATGAGACAGGAGGGGCACCTGGGTGGCTCAGTGGGTTAAAGCCTCTGCCTTCGGCTCAGGTCATGATCCCAAGGTCCTGGGATCATCGGGCTCTCTGCTCAGCTGGGAGCCTGCTTCCCCCTTTCTCTCTGCCTGCCTCTCTGCCTACTTGTGATCTCTGTCAAATAAATAAATAAAATCTTTTTTAAAAAAAGAATGAGACAGGAAAGAAATATGACTGTAGGACTAAATGAATAACTTCTTTGGTAAATGTGATAAACAGTTCATGGCCATATAAATAGTAGGAGTTTGGTCACAGACACTTTAATCCTACTGGATTGTGTAAAATCAGCATGGTTAGAAATAACAATTTCCTAGCTGGTAGACATCAGGGAAAGACATAGCATGTGAACAAATGGGCAGTTGAGGAAGATGATCACAGGCAATTTCTTAGATTCATAAAGACCTAGGGCAATGGGTTATGCCAAGGCTGAACCAGTAATTGGGAAAGTGCACTTTACCTTCTTTTTGAATGAGTGTTAATGTCTGTGGACAGTTCAGGTTCCGGGGGCCTGTGTGATGCGATTTTATTAGTCCCTGGTAACATGCTACCTTCTAGATTTAGCTTAAATTCTTTTTTGTGACTTTGTCCTATAAACTCATATCTTCTGTGGCAGGTGTTGCCCTCAAAATTTCAAAAGTTATAGAATTTACATGGAGGTAAGGTAAAGTAAGTGTCTGAATTTTCCAGAGATGTGCAGAGGGGTGAGGGGACATCAGGAGTAGGAAATACAGTGGCTTCTGACTTCTGTCAGCTGGAGTATGGATTGGCTATTTCTTAAAAGAGAGCACTTTTGGGGTAATCACTGTACACTTTTAGAAGGCATATATTAAAAGCTTACCTTTTCAGAATCAAAGATCAGAATTCTATCCTGTGTTCCAAGAATGTGATATATGTGATAATCCTGATGAATGAACAAACTGGGAGATTTTGTTAAAACACCTGGGTTGTTACGGCAATTTCCAATGTCTTCTCTAAGCAGAAATATGGACAATATTACTGACTACCTTAGTAAGACTAAAGAAAAGGTCAGACCAAGTCTGTGTTGTAATAAAAAGGGAAAAGTTGCAGAAATATAAATTTTACAGGTGATGAATTAAGTGATATTAATGTAAATATGATGTGATATTGACAATTTTGATTTATTTTGATACTCAAATAAATGCATTAATTATTATTCTTTTCCATCTCCATCATTGTAATGATTATATTCATTAAATTTCTGGATACAAGTGAGATGGCTGGGTGTGATGAATGCATCCTTGATTGGAATATAATAATGATCAAACTGTTCTTCTTGCCTCCAATCCTATTCTTTTCCATTTTAGTTTTTGCTCACCTTGACCAGCTTTATCTTTTTATGGCTGCCAACAATCCTTCTCCTTCCAAAACTTTCATGGTTTCTCTATGAATGCATGCAGAATAATTCTTGGCATTAAATGCTCTTCTCTCAGGTATGCTCACATTTCCTCTTGGCATCTGCTCCAAATTACTCAAGGTCCATAATGCCTTCTCCATCTTAACTGTAAATGATCCACCCCTTTCTGTCTTCTGCTAGTCCTATTTTTTATTGCTAGTGTTATTAATTGTGCTTTAGATACTAGTACCAGCTTAGCCACTTACCATATAATTTTGAAATGTTACTTAACCTCTTTGGGCTTTAGTTGCTTTATCTATGAAGCAAAGAAATTGGAGTAGAGTCAAATTAACACTTAGTGCTAATGGTCTTGACAACTCAACTCTGCCATTAGCTGACAGAGATAATATGTAAATAAATGAGCTTGATTTTTTCCATAAAAGTTTATTTATGAAAACAGACAGTGGGCTAGATTCAGCCTGTGAACCATAACCTGGAGTATACTGTAATCTCTCAGTCTCCTTCAAGTACTGAGATTTTTATGAGAAGGTAAGCTATTTCTTTTTTTTTCTTTAAATCTTTTTTTTTTTTTTTTAATTTGACAGAGAGAGAGAGAGAGATCACAAGTAGTCAGAGAGGCAGGCAGAGAGAGAGAGAGAGGAGGAAGCAGGCTTCCTGCTGAGCAGAGAGCCCGATGCGGGGCTCGGTCCCAGGACCCTGAGATCATGACCTGAGCTGAAGGCAGAGGCTTTAACCCACTGAGCCACCCAGGTGCCCAAGATAAGCTATTTCTATTCCTGACATCAAAGACTGAAGTTTTCCCTCACAGTATGTCTTCATAACATACTAAATAAACCGAGGGTTTTGGAGGGTTAGAGGTGGAGGGTGGAGTGCACCTGGTGGTGGGTATTAAGGAGGGCACTATTGCATGGAGCACTGAATGTGGTGCATAAACAGTGAATTTTGGAACACTGAAATAAAATAAAATAAAATAAAATTAACCCCCCCCAAAAGATACCACCCTAGTTAATTGTCATTGGTGATGATGGAAAATTTTTTTTTTAAAGATTTTATTTATTTATTTGACAGAGAGAGATCACAAGTAGGCAGAGAGGCAGGCAGAGAGAGAGGAAGGGAAGCAGGCTCCCCGCTGAGCAGAGAGCCCGATGTGGGGCTCCATCCCAGGACCCCGGGATCATGACCTGAGCCGAAGGCAGAGGCTTTAACCCACTGAGCCACCCAGGCGCCCCTGATGATGAAAATTTTTGATCCTGTACTCCCTCTCCCAAGTACATTTCACATGGTTGTGAATATCTTAACATATATTCTGTCAATATAGCAAATGCAGAGGGTTTATTTTCTCAGTTCCACAGCCAATCATCCTGACCAGAGCATACCTGGGCACAACTGTTTTGTCATTTTCTTCCATACTTCTTATTACAGGTCAAATTCCATGTGGTATTATACTTAAAATATTTTTGTTTTCTGAAATATTAGGGTGGGGTAGGATAAGCAATATATCAGCAACTCAGTAAATTGTGTTGGTTGGATCAGTAATTAATATTAGGAGCACACATAGTCATTTTTGACATTTTCATACATGCAAAAAAATTGATCTTTCACAAATCTTCATATGCTTCTCCAAACCATGACAAAATTGGTAGCCCCTTGGCTGAACATACCAATAAGACGACCTGATCTTAAGTAAAACCTGACTTGATTTACATTTTGCTTCAGTCCAAAATGGAGATGGGGAATGCCCTCATTTTATTTTGCTTTCCCCTGTAGTCTCTTTTCTTTTATCTTTGATCTAGTCTTAATTAGCACCTTCTAGAGCTCTCTATCCTATTCAACACTGCCACACTCACTAGGCCTGAGCATTTTTTGAATGCAGTTAACTGGTGTCTCTGGGAGAACATTTATAAGGCAACAAAAGCGTGCTTATCTTTGCCTCATTCTTGCTGCACTAATCTTTTAAATCTTTGTGTAAAAGGAGCTGAGAGTCTATCTGCAATCTCACCTTTAAAAGCAAAATCCTATATCCAGAGTACTCCTATCACTTTTATTGGCTTGAGGCTCATCTGGTGGTTTCTTTATACCTATATCCTATCTGACTTTCATTTCCTTAGTAAGGACTGCAGTTCAATATCAGGCTCTTATATATTGGTTTCCTGTTTTCCTCCTAAATTTCCTGTTCTAGTAGGCTGT